>PVIH01014099.1:43689-55509 GCA_004025045.1 Sigmodon hispidus | reverse complement strand
TCACCATCCCTGACTTCAAGCTATACTATAGAGCTACAGTAATAAAAACAGCCTGGTACTGGCATAAAAACAGACTTGTGGACCAATGGAATAGAATTGAGGATCCAGACATTAACCCAAAAACCTATGAACACCTGATCTTTGACAAAGAGGCCCAAAACATTCATTGGAAAAAAGATAGTATATTTAACAAATGGTGTTGGCATAGCTGGATGGAAGTGTGTAGAAAATGCAAATAGATCCGAGCCTGTCACCCTGCACAAAACTCAAATCAAAGTGGATCAAAGACCTCAACTTAAACCCAGCCACGTTGAACTTGATAGAAAGGAAACTGGGAAATACACTTCTACAAATTGGCACAGGCGACCACTTCCTAAATATAACACTAGTGGCACAGACACTAAGACCAACAATCAATAAATGGGATCTCCTGATTCTGGGAAGCTTCTGCAAATCCAAGGACCCTGTCAATAGGACAAAATGCCAGTCTACAGAATGGAAAAAGATTTTGACCAACTCTACAAGTGATAGAGGACTTATCTCTAAGATATATAAAGAGCTCAAGAATTTAGAGCCCAGAACCCTGAATAACCCTATCAAAAAATGGGGTACAGATTTAAAAAGGGAATTCTCAGCAGAGGAACTACGAATGGCTGAAAGACACCTGAAAAAATGCTCTTCATCTTTAGCCATCAGAGAAATGCAAATTAAAACAACTTTGAGATACCACCTAACACCTGTTAGATTGGCTAAGATAAAAGGCACAGATGACAGCCTATGTTGGAGAGGATGCAGAGCAAGGGGAACACTCCTCCATTGTTGGTGGGAGTGTAAGCTTGTTCAGTCACTTTGGAATGCAATATGGAGGTTTCTCAGAAAATTGAGAATCAATCTCCCCAAGGACCCAGCAATACCACTTCTGCGTGTATACCCTAAAGAGGCACATTCACATACCAAAGGTATTAGCTCAACTATGTTCATAGCAGCATTATTTGTAATAGCAAGAACCCGGAAACAACCTAGATGTCCCTCAACTGAAGAATGGATTAACAAACTGTGGTACATCTACACAATGGCATACTACTCAGCAGTAAGAAAAAATGATATCCTAAAATTCGCAGGCAAATCGATGGATTTGGAGACTATCCTCCTGAGCGAGGTATCACAATCTCAGAGAGATAAGCAGTGGATGTACTCACTCACTAGTGATCTCTAAACAAACATGAAAAACAAGAAAACAAAGAAGAAAAAAGAAAACAAGAAAAAAAGCCAAGCATGCCCAAGCAGGAAACCACAGCCACTGAACAGCTTGGGATCAGAAACACCTTGGACTGACCCTTCAACCCCACTCCAACTATAGGAACACCTGACTCACTCTTGAGGGAGGGGGGACAAAAATGGATTTGGCCAGGAGTGGAGACTGATCCAAGCATTATTGGGTCAGTGGGACCATAGGACTGTCTTCTCCCTGCCCAGGGAATGGATGGGGAGTTGCAGAGAAGAAAAATGACCAGATGTGGTGGGAGTGGGAAGGGACCTTGAATAAGGATATACAGGGATGGAAAAAACATTTCAGATGGAAAGCTGAACACATAGTAAATATATGTGTAGCAATCTTATTTGCATTACCACCCTTGATAAGCCATGCTTATGATTCTTATCCTCTTCATAGATATTGTTAACTTTTCCTCATTTTAAATTCATGTTACTGTTTTTTTTTTTTTTGTTAAATACAAAATAAAGAAGAAAAAAAAAAAGATTTCCTGGAGACAAGACTTTTCCTAACTATATCCAATATGGGAAATGTTATGCAGGGATGTTCTCCTAAAGTCTTTAGGGCATAGACTGAAAAAAGTTGGGTAACAGCTATCAAAAGAGATGAATGTTCTAGGGGCTCTGAATTATCAATGGCTGTTTATATGGCAGAGTGTCCGAAAAACATTTTTTTAGAAGAGAAAGGAAAAAAGGAATGAGAAAAAAGCTGCATACACCAGAAGCAGAAGGAAAAAGGATGACAGAAAAGTCTTCTGACCTCAGCATTAATTTGGAGCTTCAGTAAAACACAATCTATATAAAAGACTTTTGCTAGATAATGTCTTCTAGATATAACAGAGATGTAGCTCTATTTATATAATCTCAAAAATATGTTTACTTGAACAACAAAATAATGTAGATGGAATAAATTTCCTAAGGCCCTATCCCTACAGATGATCTACAAGAAATAAACGCCTACTGAGTGACGGAGAATCAAGCCACCTGATATTTAGGTCATGCAATCACAAGTGGCCAGCCTTAAACACATTCACATAGAAAAATGATAAGTGGAGCTCATTATGCATACATAGGTTTGTGTGGAAAACAATCATAATTGTAGAAAACATCACAAACTTGAGAAGTTGGTAAGACTGGAGCTAGAAGAGTAAAATTAGATAAATTTCATATAGTAATCATGTAAGAAGTTTACAAAATGGCAAAAGAATTATATTATCTAAAGAATTTGCTGAATAGAAAACATATAGCATAGCAACTAAGACCAACAATTAATCAATGGAAACTCACTAAGTCAAAGGATACTATCAATAGGACAAAAAGGCAGCCGAAAACAGGAAAAGATTTTTACCAACTCCACATCCAATAGAGGGCTAATATTTAAATTATGTAAAGAACTCAGAAAACTGTATATCAAGAAAAGATAATACATTTAAAAATAGAATACAGATCTAAGAAGAGAATTTTCTTTTTTATCACAATGAAGTTTATTTATTTATTTTTGATAAAGTTTCATTTTTTATCAATGTCCCCTTGTTCAAACTCCCTTCCCTCTACCAGCCCCTCCTGGTCACTCTCTTTTCTCCCTTTCTTCTCATCTCCTCCCCAGAAAAGGCACCCAAGGTGTGTTAGTTCAGTATCCACTCCAGGAAAGTCCAATTTCCTCATCCCAATATCATGACTGGGTCAGGTGTTCCTCTGGAGGAAATGGGCTCCAAGGTGTCGGTCCAAGGTGAGTCAGATCCCAAGCTGTTCAGTGGTTGTGGTATGCAGCTTTGGGATGGTTGGCTTTTTGTTTAAAGTCCATTAATGAGTGAGTACATCCCCTGTATATCTTTCTGGGTTTGTGATACCTCATTCAGGAGGGTACCCTAAATATGCACATTTGTACCCCAAAAGCATTAGTTCAACTATGTTCATAGAAGCATTATTCATAATAGCAAGAATCTGGGAACAACCTAGATGTCCCTCAACTGGAGAATGGATTAACAAACTGTGGTACATCTACACGATGGAGTACTACTCAGCAATAAGAAAAAAAAATGATAATTGAAATTTGCAGGCAAATGGATAGATTTGGAGAATATCCTCCTAAATCTCATTTTTTAGTGGATTAAAATGATGAACTTCCTACTGATCCTTGGGAGGGGCAGGGCCTCAAAAGCTCCTCCTTTCTTCATGAGTAAATAAATATCTTTGGGCCCAATTTTGTACAGGTATTCACAGCTGCAAGAGTTCAAGTGTGCAATGGCCATGGCATAGCAAGAAGCATTGTACACACTCCATCCCTTGCTCTTGCACTTACATTCTTTCTGGTCCCTCTTCTATGATGATACTTGATCTTTGAAGGAGCCACACAGATGTCTTACTTAAAACTAAGCACTCTTCTTTATTTTCATCATGTTAACCAATTGTAAGTCTCTGCAGTAACTACTTCACACTGATAAATGAAGATTCTGTGACTAAAGCAGATATAAACATTAGTCTATGACATTAATATAAATATTGGTAAAACAGGCAGATATATAATTATTTTGAAAGCAATCTGACAGGCTCACCATGTCCATGTAACATTAAAAGCAGTAGTAGCCTTCCCACTGAGGCTTATGTCTTTTCGAGTCAAAGGGTTTTTTTTTTTTTTTATCACATTTAGTACTAGAAAGTTATTTTCTCTTGTCATGCAGACGTCCAGTCAAATCAGAAAACAGTTCATCATTTCCATAAAAGGTTATACCACTATTTTAATTTGCTGCATAATAGTTTTTATAATTTTCTATAAAATAAGTTGAAATAGAATATTTTGTAAAAAATATACTCTTGGGTACTATTTATTTTTCATGTAAGTGGCTGGCATTTTTTAAACTTTGTTCATAGTTTATATAAATGAACGAATTTGAGTCTATTAACCCAGATAAAACCTGTTATAAATTATAATTATTTATTAGTAGTTCATGAGTTTTTATACATAAAGGATTATAACTTCTTGCATCTTTTTCTTTTTCTTCTTGATTTAATAAGTTAGCTAAGTATAAAAATTATTTTAACAAGAAAATATCTTATTCATATTTTAAAGAAAAATCTTTTAATACTGTATTATAAATCAGAAATTAATTTTGGAATTATTTGAAGGTAACATAAATTGAATTATGTGACAAGTTTAATGTAGTAGCAGATAAAGAAGTTTAGTAAAATATAGACTTTTAGGTTGGCACTTACTATATTAAAAAGACTGGAAATTGCATAAAAAATTTACTTTTGGACATATTGTTTGATATGTAGATTAGATATGTAATATTTTGTTAAGTATTTAAGTGCATCTGTAATAAACTATAAATAGAACCAATAGAGTATCTTTAAACATATGAGATAAATACAAGCTGTCTTGTGTGATTATAGAGTAAAGAGGTCGTTTGGCATGCCATGAGTGGAATAAAGAACCAGGGAAGGTGGTCATCAAATCAACCTGAGTTTTGAAGACATAAAAATGGGGAAACATTAATATTACCCAAAAGAATTGCAGGTAAAATGGGAGCAGGTGCACAAAAATGGGATCTTTCTGAGGGTAAATACAAGTAGTCCCAAATTAAGGAGGGAATTTTCTCTTTTTTTACAATTATTTTTGAATTTGTACTTAAATAGATGGTACAGCAGGATTACAAAGTCTAGTGATTAAAATTCTACTTCCTTGACGAAAAACTCTTATGTACATATTCTTAAATTTAATTCTGTATCAGCTATTTGAACTTCTTTTATCCTAGGTAAATTAAGAGATAAAATTATACATCATGAGTCTATATGTTGTTGACCTGACACCTGTGTGTATTAGCTTAGTTCACTTAATCTCCAAATAAAGATACTAGCAAGCTATACATAGGATGTAATTATTCTGTTTACAATTAAACTTACTCTAATTGCATCAATAAAGTGAATTGCATGAGTTGTGTGTACCCTCCAAATATACAGTATCTTGAATATTAGGACCTAAAATTGTCAATACTCAAAGACCAACATAAAATCAATTCTGTTATATTATATGTTAAGGTTATAAGAGAGGAAAGAAAATCTTATGTGTGTATTTTATGTGTTAAAAAATTATCCATAATAAAATAAGGATGATAATAGGTCACAGTCTATAATATGCCATTTTTGTACTACAATTTTTTAAATCCAACTTTTCCATTCTGGAGAGCAATTTGGAACTATGTTTGGATGGCTTGTTATGGGTTTCCATTGATTTAGTGGCAGGGCTTGACAATTTTAGGAGATAATCTAATAACTCTTATTCCAGCCCTCTAAGATGGTGCCACCTGCTACTGTAATTGAGGCTTCACAGGTCTGTTCAATATTGTGATGTGCTTATTGCACTGAAAAGGCAGACTACATAGTAAGATCAGTAAATTCTACAAGCATGACACATTGCTAAGCTTCATTTTGTATATATGAAATGTGCTCCTTGGTCAGACTTGCTTTCTGTAAATCCATGTAAATCCATGAATGATTACACTGGAAAAAAACAATATGTACAGATAAGAAAAATCTATACTCAGAATAAGTGCCTATTTTATAGAGAGCAAAAGATACCTCTTGCCTGGTAGAAGTGGCCCACTGTACTGAAACTGTCAGTAGACAATTTCTTGACCATGCCAGCAACTAGTACTATTTTAATGTGGACAAGGTCTTCTTTCTTTTTATATTTTAAAAGCAAAGTTAAAGTTCAATAAGAAATGTTAGCAAAGACTTAATTAAATAGAGTTTTCAATAAAAGTGAGAACCACTTAAAAGATAAATAGTGTCTACCTTGGACATAGGCTTCTCAAGTGGGAGGTGACTATTAAGATACAATATCAGGACATTACATATGGCTCACTGATGACAGTCTGAAAACTTGCAGATTACCCCATCCTGTTTGGCAAAGAGAATTCTGTCCATGGTGCTGAAGTCTTTCATCCCCTCCATGCTGCCTTCAGAGCCATTGTTTCTGTAGATTGCTTTTACAACAGGGATGTCTGCTCAGTAGAGTTGTCATCCTTAGAGTGGATGATCCTTTACAATTTCCTTCCAAAATATTTCCTGCTAAATTAATTATTTGTTGAGAATGAACAGAGAGTACAAATATCTCCACTATTTTTCAGGCTTAAATTTTTTTTTCATATATCCATTTTGTTAATTTTTTTGTGAATTTCATCATCATGTTTCTTATGAATCACAGATCAGAACATTCACTCAAGTCCAAAATAGTTATGTTCTATGCATCAGTTCTTAATCATTTAATTTTAATCATTTAGCTGGCCATTTTCTACCTCAAGAGAATGTACCACAACTCGTAGGCTTGCCTTTACCATTATTATTGAGCATAATCTATGAGTATAACAGAATATCATTAGGAGTCATTTCACTGACTATTTTTCTGTTCATGTTTGGTTTTATCCTAGGTCTCCCAAGTATGCTGTTTCTGGGTCCTGGCCCTAAGTAGGGCTTTCCCTTAGGGTATGGGTTACCAGCTATACCAGTGATTAGTTGAGAACTCCCACAATTTCTATGTCATCTTTACACCAGTACATCTTGTACACAGGGAAAATTTTAGGTCTAAGGGTTTGTTAATGGGTTGAGACCCTCACTGGAATCTTGTCTAATTACAGGAGATTATTTGTTCAGGCTCCATATCTCTTACTACTAGGATAGTTAGCTAGGGTAACCCTCATATATTCCTGGGATGTTTCATTGTCTAGGTTTCCAGCTCATCACAGAGATACCCTCAGTTTTCAATTGCTTCTCCTGCTACTCTTTCCTTCCATTTTTCCCCAAGCTGATCCATCCTGTTCCCATCTACATTCCTTTTTCTGAGTCTCTACATTCATTCACTGTCAATGTCTATTCTATTTCCCAATAATGGTGAGCTTCATGCATCTCTCCCCAAACCCCTTGAGCCTCCTTCTTACTTAGGTCCTCTGGGTCTGCTGGTTGTAGCATGGTTCTTCTTTACTTTACTGCTAATATTTACTTATGAGTGAATACACACCATGTTTTCTGGGTCAGGATGTCCAAGGAATGATCTTTTCTAGCTCTATTCATTTGCTAAAAAATTTCCTGGTGTCATTTTCAGCAGTTAAGTAATATGAGTGTCATATTTTTTAAAATTTGTTCTTTTGTTAGAGGATATTTTGGTATTTAAAGTTTCTAGCTATGATGAATAAAGCTGTTGTAAACATAATTGTGCAAGTATCTTTGTAGTATGTTGGAGTATTCTTTGTGTACATGCCTTACAGTGCTATAGTTAGGTCTTAGGTCAATTCCAAGTTTTCTGGGAAATCACCATAATAATTTCCAAAGTGGCTGTACAAGTTTGCACTCTTACCAGCAATGGAAAAGTATCCTCCCCTTACTCCACATCATTGGCACAATGAGCTGTCACTTGATTTATTGTGTTATTTTACATACTGAAAGGTATAAAATGGAATCTCAAAGTAGTTTTGATTTGCATTTTCCTAATGACTAAGAATTTTATACATTTCTTTTTAAGAGTTTCTCAGCCATTTGAGATTGTCCTGTTGAGAATTCTCTGTTTAGACATGTATCCCATTTTAAAAATTGAAATATTTAGTTTATTAACATCAAGTATCTTGAATTCTTCATATATTTTGGATATTATTCCTGTGTCAAATGTAGAGGTGGTTAAATTCTGTTACCTTTATGTGAACTGCTTTTTTGTTCTATTGACAGTGATTGTTGTCTTACAGACACTTTTCATTTTCATGAGGTCCCATTTGTTAATTGTTACTCTCAGTGCCTATGCAATAGGTATTTTGTTTAGAAAGTTGTCTCCTGTGTCAATGCATTCAAGATTATTTTCCACTTTCTCTTTTATTAGGTTCAGTGTATGTGATTTTACATTGAGATCTTGATTCATTCGGGCTTCAGTCTTGTGAAGGGTGACAAATATGGATCTATCTGTATTCTTCTATGTGCTGATATCCACTTAGGCCAGCACCATTTCTTTAAGAAGCTATCTTTATTCCATTGTATGCATTTGGCTTTTTTGTCAAAAGTTGAAATCCTTTGTGTGGTTTAAGCGTTAGTAATGTTTCTTTTTCAAAAGTGGGTGCTTTTCATTTGAAACATAGATGTTCAGAATTGAGTTGTCATCCTGGTAGATTTTTCCTTTAATGAGCAAGTGGTGTCATTTTTCATCTTTTTAAAATTAATTTTCGTTTGAAGTCTATTTTCTTAGATATTAGGATAGCTATACCAATTCTCTTGTTAGGTCCATTTGATTATAAAATCTTTTCCCAAACATTTGCTCCAATGTATTGTCAATCTTTGATGTCAAGATGTGTTTCTTGTATCCAGCAGAATAATGGATCCTGTTTTCACATTTGCCTGTGTCTTTTTATTGAAGAACTGTATTCATTGTTATTGAGAGGTACTAATGACCACTGCTTATTAATTCTTGTTGTTATGTTGTGATTGTTGGTTGTGTATATATGTGTGTGTGTTTGTTTCCTTTCTTAGGGTTTTACTGGTGTGGGACTATCTATTGCCTGCATTTTCATGGTGTAGTTAAATTTCCTTGTGTTGGAGTTTTTCTTTTAGTATCTTTTGTAGGTCTGGATTTGTATATAGGGGTTGTTTATATTTGACTATTTTTGGAGCCCACAAAGATTCCAGCTTATGGATTAATTCCATTTTGATTCAAGGTCAGAGAATTGTTTTTCCCCTGCAAGGCTGCAGAATAGTATTCTTTGGCTAAAGGTATAGTTACCAGGTGTCTTATGTTTGAAAATTTAAAAAGTGTTTATACCTGTCTGTACTTGACCCTCCCCTTTGATTGGCATTAAAATTTCAGGGAAAATAAAATTGGAGCAGCTGAATATTCATTCAGTGCCCTTCTGACTCTAAGTTTGCTGTCTTGTCTAATTATGTCTATTTATCTAATTTTTAAACTGCAATCCCCTTCTTCAGGATTGTATTAAATGTCACAACAGCTTTCAGCAGATTTTGCCATGAAATATCTTACTTTCTCCCTCTATGATGAGTGAAAGTTTTGCTGGATATAATAATCTGGGCTGCCATCTGTTGCAGATAGATTTCTCTTTGGGCTACCAGTTGCAATAATGATCTGGAGACTTATTATTAATTATGAAAGCCCAGCCTTAGCTTAGGCATGTCCCACTAGCTCTTATAATTTAAACTAACCTGGTTTTATTAATCTGTATTTATCTGTTGGGTCCTGCCTCACTATAGAATTGTTCTTGGTATGAGGAGAATGTAAATTGAGAAATTACAGGGACAGAAAGAATTTAAGGGAGATAGAAAACTTCGTGTCTGTAGGGCTATTGATCAATATCAAAGCTTTGAGTTTATTCTACAGGTTCTTTTTATATTCAAAACAGGGGAGATCTTCCTTTTCCCTCTCAGAGACTACATGATTCAAAGTACAGACAAATATAAACATATCCTTAATTCACAAAACATCTAGTAACCATGCCTTATGGAAAAACATCCCATGATACAACCTTAAGGAGCAAGGCATCTGGTGACCACACCTTTTGCCAAGTATCCTGCCATTAAGTTTCAAAGAATAAAACATCGGGTAACCATGGCTTTGCCCAAATATCCTATTATTCAGCCTTGCAAGGCAAAATAAGCTGGGACTCTCTGACCTTGAGTCAAAATGAAATCAAACCGCAAAGCGGAATCTATATGGGTTCCCACATTTACCATGTAGCTTTCTACTTTTTCTTTAATTCTGTATCTTGAACTTGTTCTGCATCTCTTGGCATTGCCTCTGGAGCTATAAACATAGTTGAGCAAGTATCCTTGTGGTGTTATTGAGCAACTTTTTGGTATATGCCCAAGAGTGGTATTGATGGGTTCTAATACAAACCAAATTGACTCTGACTCTGTCAGAAAGGCTAACATAAAAAACACTGATGACAGCTTATGTTGGAGAAAATATGGAGAAAGTGGGAACTGCTGAAGGGAATATAAAATTGTATAGCTACTCTGGAAATAATTACAATAGTTCCTTAAAAAATTAGGAATCAACAACAAGGAGGGAAAAAAAGAGATGGAGATCTTAATAGAGGAAGCCAATGTGGGGTTGGAAAAAGACCATGTGCTAGGGAAACCTCCAAGAACTCACAGGATGTTCCTGCCTAGGTATCCAACCAAAAGTGAAAGTGTTGCCAAAATAGTACTTCCCCTATAATCAAATGAATAGCCAACATAAATGCCATCCAACAGAACTTACGTCCAACAATTAATAGAGGTAGAGGCAAGTATACATGGCTGAGCATTGGGCTGAGCATTGGGTCCAGCTGAAAGCAGGGGAAGGAGAGTCTACATGAGCAAGAGGATAGGGACTATGAGGAAAATTCTCACAGTGAAGTCTAGCTAAAACTCTGGGGATCTCACTTAAAATCAAAAACAGCCACTAGTGAACCCTCAGGGGGGAAAAAAAACAAAACAAAAAAAACAAAAAAACTAGGCCCTCCAAGGATAGGCAACTGTCTACTAACATGGACAGTATGTGGAGCCTCAAGGGGAGGGGATTAGACTATGTTTCTGTGCATGGACTGGCACCTTGGAGCCCATTCCCTCCAGAGGAACACCTAACCCAGTCTTGATATTAGAATGAGGAAATGGGACCTGCCTGGAGTGGATGCTGAGCTGATCCACCTTGGGACCTCTTGCCCTTTCTAGGGAGGAGATGGGGGGATGGGGAGGAGGGAGGCTGAAGGCAGATCAGGAGGGGCCAGGAGGGGGAAGGGAGTTGGAACAAGGGATACATGGATTTAAAAAAAGAATTTATTCTGTAAAAATAAATACATTTTTTTTAAAAAAGCAAAATTTGGAATCACCCTGTTTCAAGTGTCATTCATATAGCTCTGCCTTTATATCTTATTTGGTGTTTTCTCTTTGCAACTTTTAATATTCTATTTTTTGTTCTGTATACTTTATATTTTGATTATTATATGATGCAGATACTTTCTTTTTGATCCAATCTATTTGTTATACTGTGAGATTCATGTACCTTTATAGGCATGTCCTTCTTTAGGTTAGGGAAATTTTTTTCTATGATTTTGTTAAAATTATTTCCTGGGCTTTTTGTGCTTAGCTGCTGCTTCTCCTCCTCCTCCTCCTCCTCCTTCTCCTCCTCCTCTTCCTCCTCCTCCTCTCCTTCTTCCCCTCCTTCTTCAATTATTATTATTCTTAGGTTTGGCATTTTCATGATGTTCCAAACCTCATAGATGCTTTGTGTTAGGCTTTTTTAATTTAACATTTTATAACCAATAAATCCATTTCTTTTATTGTTTTTTCAATTGCTGAGATTATCACTTTCATCTCTTATATTCTGTTGGTGATGTTTGCATCTGTAGTTCCTATTCTCTTACCCTGATTTTCTGTTTCCTGATTTGACTCAGTTTTTGTTTTCTTTATCTTCTATTTTGATTTTTATATTGTGAATAGTTTTCTTCACTTGCTCGTCTTTTCTTGGTTTCTTGGTTAGCTAGGCATTTTTTTTTTTTTTTTTTTTTTTGTTTTTTTTTT
>PVIH01014099.1:0-43589 GCA_004025045.1 Sigmodon hispidus | reverse complement strand
TCATGCCTTGGTTGCTTTGGAAAGTTTAGGTCTTTCTGTGGAACAGCTGCATTCTGTTGGTGTCATATTGCCCTGGCTATTGATTATATTTTTAAACTGGCATTTAGGCTTCTAGGTTTAGGATGATTACTTCTAGTCCCTGATTACTGAGTTCATTTTTGTTAGATGGATGTTTTGATCTTTGGTTTCTCTGTCCTCTTTGATTTTCTAGTCTTTGTGGTTTCGATTTCCGGCATTTGTCTTGAGCTCTTGTCTAGTTGAGACCTTCTCTTCAAGTTGGAGTTGGCTTTCTAGTTGTTAGCTTGGTCTTTGGTGAAGCAGAAAACAAACAAACAAACAAACAAACAAAAAAAAACTCTGTTCTTCTAATTGGTGTGGTCTGCATCCTAAACAGCTGAAGTCTATTCAAGCTGGTGCCCTTATACCTGTTCTGACAACTCTAGCTTGGACTTATCCTTGCTTTTGGCTCTGTTTCTGTGTTCTAGAACCCTTTTTAAGTCTTTAAATGCTTTAAGTGGATGTACAAAGACCTTGCAAAAATCTTACTTGGTCTTATACTAAAAACCTGGAACTAGATATTCTTAATGAACAGTCAAGAGTGAAACAGCCAGTTTTTCCTTTTCTCTGTGTCATGAAGAGCTATTGAGGAACTTGGCCAAAGGCAACTATGAAAAAAACAAAACAAAACAAAACAAAAAAAACAAAAACAAACAAACAAAACTAGAATGTTTTCCCTATTATTTGGTTGAGGGGACATGCCATATGATGTCACATTTAGAAGTGGAGAAAAATAAGAATGCGCAAGAACAGAGAATTGTGGCATTGGGGCACCTTTTGTCCAGAAATAAACTGAAGCAGGTTCTACCTGCTTGTAATAGCTCACAGGCAAGGGACAGAAAAAGCACAGCATAGTATAAAATAACTCTGGTACAGTTGAAGTCCCACTACACTCATATCATATACTCTACTTTTTAGTTTGTTTTTTCTTATCCTTATACCTGGTTGAGAAACAGAATAAAGTTGCATTAGCCATGATGAATTCTGCTTCCAGCAAGGCCCCTAAATCTTTCAAATTTTACATGCAGTAAATGCAGCTAAAACTAAGTAAGCAAAACAACACCCATGAGAATTGTTTTGTAAGTTTGAGCATAAACATGTCTCTTTTGAAGCCTGACCTATTTTTACAAAGGCCTGAATATGTAGTCTTCATATTTAATATGGCAAGCAGGCTCTGCAATCCTACCGGAACCAGCACTTTAGCACTGATGAAGCTTTAGGCTGAAATGCAATATTCTGCATCACTGCTTTCCCTGGATTCTATTTGTGTTTTATTTACAGCTGCACTATCTATTTAAAATGAATGGTTTTGTTCTGGAACAAAAACTGTAATAACAATATAAGGGGTCTCATACATTTTCTTTTTATGTATATACATGTTCCATTTCTTTTCAGATTTTGATTCTCAAAGTATTTATTTATAGATAATTCTTAAAGTTTGTAGTAATTCAATCTTAGAACAATATAACGGAATGTCCGAAGTGAGCTTTTATGTAGTAGAGGAAGCAAACCTGCTATTAAAGGAAAATCTATGTGTTCAAAAAAATAAAATTACCAAATAATAAAAGTATTATGCTGGAAAAAAGTAACAATTTACAATTGAGTACAGATAAATTAATTTATAAAACCAAAGTTATACCAGAACTCTAATGTGTTCAATGTGTTCTATACACAATAAAGTGTGTGTGTGTGTATTGATATATTGTGTATTTAATAAAAACAATCTGGAATATCAGAGGGCAATGCTTTCTCTCCAGGCTTTTTGTTTGTTTGGTCTTTTCAAAACATAGTTGTCTGTGTAACAGTCCTGGCTGTCCTTTAACTTGCTTTAACTCAAGGCTGGTCTTGAACTCATAGAGATCCTCCAGGCTTCTGCCTTTCAAATGCTGGGACTAATAGCTGTTAGGCTTTGAACTCACAGAATTTATGCAGATCTTTGTCTCCTGAGTGATGGTATTAAAGGTGTGGGTAACCTACTACCTGACCTTCATTGTTTCACTGTGGGTTATTCTGTCCTCTGATATTTTTATTAAATAAATAATATATCACCACATGTATGTGTGTTCACTACAAGTTGCTTAACATTTAAGAGGGGACATTGTGATTACTGTTTTTATGTTGTGAATGTTAAAGATAGTTTATTTTATAATAGAATGTTTAGCCACTAGAAGACTCTCATACGTTCATTATATAACACATTTTATACTATTATATTTTACATGAACATATGCATAATTATGTCAATATAAGTGGATGCAGGTATGTAAAAGATAAAGGAGAGATAGAGAGGAAAGAACTTAATTTTGACTTCAATAGATGAAACATTGAGGTTTTTTTTTGAAGAAAAAGTTATTTTTTGATTTGAGAAATCTTAAATAGCAAAATTTAACTTCTATTATCTGTTTAAAATACCACAGTTTTATATGTTTATTATCTTTATGAAGGATAATTTACTCATAAAGATATAGGAGTTATTTTTAAATCAAGCAAAATTATCAAATTTGGTATCACTATATAAAGAGGAAGAAACATAACCCTTGCTAATAGATACGTTTTTTGTTTTTTAAGGCCAAATATAGCAACCATGATGTTTGCCTTGTTCTGAATCTTGCATGAAGTCTGTATTTCTTCTAGAGTTTTTCCTAAGTTCTTTGTATTGATTAAAGCATGCAGTTTTAGGATAGCATCCTTCTACTCAGAATGAGTCCTGGTCTGCTTAACTTAAAGAAAACCTAACCCTTTTTTGAGAGCAGCATTTGAGTCTCCTGACAATTTTAATCTTCCATGTTCTTCTGACTTCATAATTGTGCTCCTAGGGATCTACTCACATCTGGGTGCTTTGGGGCTTTTGTCCTTAGTTCTTTCTTTGTATATTTTACCTCTCCTCCTAAGGTCATTCATCTACACCTAGAGTGAACCATTATCTGCTTCCCAACTCCATTTCTGAGATAAATAATATTAGTGTATTCATGTAGAATGGTCCACTGTAACCCCATTCTCAAAACAAACATCTTCCATAACTAGTACTTCTGCCTCTAGTAAATTTCATAATGTGTAAGCTCACTAGATTTCTTGATCTTCTTCATATTTTTCTAATTTATCAATTGTTCTTAGGTTCTACAGATGGTTCTTGTTTTTCAACTCCACTATCATACCCCATTCTGGTTTTTTTGTTTGTTTGTTTTTTGTTGTTCTTTTTGTCAGTTTGATAAAAGCTAGAGAAAAAATAAATAACCAATTGAGGAAATGCCTCTGTAAGATGCCTGTAGGCAAATCCATAGGGAATTTTCTTGACCAATGATTAATATGGGAGGACCCAATTCATGGGGAAGGGGCAGTGCCACTTGAAATGTATAAAAAAGTCAGGTTGAGAAAGCAGTGTGGAACAAGCTACAAGGCGCAAATGACAAGAAACAGTGCTTCATGGTCTCTGCTTTAGTTTCTGTCTCCAGGTTCATGCCTTAGCTTCCTGCCTTGGCTTTTCATAAAGGACTATGACTCAGAATATGTAAGCCAAAGTAATTTTTCATCTTCAAGTTGCTTTTGACCATTTTCCTTCTTACAACAATAGAATGCAAACTATTAAAGCCCTGTTTACCAGCTTTAATTATGTTTTTCATAGACTACAAAATATACTTACTTTTCATCTGCTAGAATTTCAACAATTCAAACTGTTCTCATGATTCTCTTATAATGAATCAGTAAGTTTTCCTTGTCTTCACAATTGATAACATGGATTGCTCTGCTTTTCACAGACTGCTCATATCTTCTTTTTTAGCCTATTTCCGTAACTTCCTAAATTAAGCTTCTCTATCTCAGACCTACTGCACTTTTTCTCAAGCAATTGAATATTGTAAATTCTCTTATGTTACTATTTTACCCACAGACTTTACATCCCTAGTTGAATGCTTAACCACTCTCTATTTAACTAACCCAATTTTACTTGTTAGAGAATTTGAGTATTCATTTATTTGTTGAACAAATGTCGTTGAGCATGTATTATGTATAGGCACTGCTATTAGTGCCAGGAAAGCTGTGTTGTTCAAAGCAAACCAAGTACCTATTCTTGACATACAAGCCTAGCCTATGATAACTGTATAAAATGTGTCATGTACTCCACCACAATACCTACATAAATACATTATTCATTGAACTTAATTATTAATTATTTGTATTATCAGTGAAATAAGAGTTCCATAAGGGAAATAATTCAATTAACATTTTGAGACACAAATATCAGTATATTTAAGATATTCCTTGGGTCAACATCCAAACTCTTTGCTATCTTACATAAAATCATTAAAGCCACAAATAAATTGTTTGCATGTGTGTATATATATCTGATTTCAAAGGTAAACATTTGTTGTACAATGCACATGTATGTGTGTGAACACTTGTGGATGTTAAAATACAACCTGGTATCAAGAGAGACTACTCAGGCACTATCAATCGGTTTAGTTTTTGATACAGAGAATCTCACTGTCTCAGTACTCATGATTGCATAGCGAGCCTGGGCCTGTCTGCTTCTCCAGTACAGAGGTTGAAAGTGCACACCAGCACCCCAGGTTAGTTTTACATGTGTTCTTTGGATTTAAATGATCTTTTTTCACTACTGCAAGGCAAGCTACTTACTGACTATACTTTCTTACTTTATGTAACAAGACTTTTTCTGGGAATATACATCACACATTATTTACTTATCCCTGATAGGTAGCCCATGGCAGACCAAATATGTATACCACCACAGTTGAACTTGCTGAAACAGTGAGCTTTCTTAGGTTACTTTCAGGAATATGGATGAGGTATGACAGGGGCAAAAATTTACTAAAAAAGAGCTACATGATTAAAGCCCATCCAGTGTGGGAGACAACACACAAAAGCTGGAAACATGGAGCAATTGTACATTCTGCCACTTTTTAAGTGAGTAAGGTGTTCTAAATCTTTCCCAGGCTACTTGGCTGGTTTCTACTTTTTGCAAGCAGCTAATCTGGTCTCAGAGTCTTCTTTGCAGCTTGGCTCATCTACTCCAGAAGCAGGGAACAAGTGAATTTGAACTAGGGAATTTGTTCAGTATCCGGAACTTCTTGAAGGTTTTTGACTATTTTATCTTCATAGTCAAGGAGCGTTTCTGTAGGATGGAATATTTCAATCTCATTAAACTGCTATGCCTTCCAAGCTCTAAATTATAATTTCTTACCTTTCTTAATAGAATTAACATTTTAGTTATAATACATAACTTTTTTATTATTAAATCAAGTTTGTTTTTTTCTTGTGTTAAGTTTTAATGAAACAATCCCCATTTTTGTGAAAGCCCTTTTTCAATTTATTTTCCTGGTAAATTCATATTGCTTCACTTTGTATTTCATATATAAATTTATAAAGCAGTTCATGAATAGTGAATGTAACACATGTTAGAATCCAGAAATATAGAAGCTAGTTCTGAGCACTTAACACAAAAGATAACTACAAGTAGAAAACAACAAGCTTTTGATATTGCCTCATAACCTGGTACATGTTGTACAACTCCTTGGGGAGTCAGAAAAGTTGCTTTGAATAATGAAGATATCAAAGATGGTGACTGAGAGTACCAGATGGGAATATGATGCTAATTTTTTTCCTATGACAGATGCATACCATAGGGGAAAGACAAGGAGTGGCTGATAAGTATTACATAGATTATATTTTTAATCTGATATATTTAAAGAAATATAAGGAAAGTAACAAATAATTTTCCTAAATTATTAAACGAAGTTTCATAAAACTAGCTTCATGAGACATGTATTAGAATGATAAAAGCTTAAGAGTAGGAGGAATGAAGCAGGAAATGTCTATAGTGGTGACTTTGTTTGAATTAGAAAGACTTGGGAAGGGGGCATATTTAAGAAGTCTATTTGTAAAAGAGTTACTTTAAATTCAAGGGCTTTCAGATTGTGTAACTATGGAAACCATCTTTTATAGAATGACTGTAAAATTACAAATACAAAAGTAGACACATACCAAATATTTATTAGAATGAGCAATAAATTACACAATTTAAAAACAGCAAAAATGTCACAGAGTTTAGAAAATAGTATTTTCACTCATTTCATTTCAAACACAATTTACATAAAACCAAACATACAAACTTTGGTACAAAGTTCAGAGAACTTAAAAAATATGAACTTAGTATTTACCAACTGAATTAAGACATGTAGCATTTCTGTCAGTCAAAGGTGTTTTCTTATATTCCATTTGATCCCTATTTCAAAATTGATCACTACTATATTCAATTTATATGTTTATAAATTGGTTTTGCCTAATCTTAGCCTTCACAAATTACTATTCCATATCTTCATTACACACACATCTATAATTTTTACTCCAATACTAATATGAATATGTAACTACTTTATTGAATGCATCAGCAGGCTTATGGTAAAGTTGTACTCAACAATTACGATACACTGGAAATTTCTTACCTATTTGCTTGGGAGCATTTGTACTGTATCTAACTTGTCATATTATAAGTTAAGTTGTTCTAATTTTTCTGTGGCTGTTATAAACACCATAAGCAAAATCAATGTGGGTACAAAGGCTCTATTTTCTCTTACAAAGAAAAATAATTCTCATCAAGGGAAGCCAAAGAAGGAGCTAGAAGCAGAAATCATGAAGGTATACTTCTTAGTAACTTGTTCCAAGGCTTGTGTGTGTGTTCAGCTGCCTTTCTTATACTGTCCAGGACTAGATAGCTGGGTATAGGTATCATCCACAATTGTTTGGGAAACCATAACCATTTAGCAATCCAAAAAAAAAATGACATAAAGACACAGTTACTAACTCATCTGATGGAGGCAACTCTACAATTGATGTTTCCACTTCTGGAGGGTATCAAATAGAAAAAGCATCTTCCAAGAACATAGCATATTCTCAGCTGGTGGTGGTAGTGATGGTGTTACTTTGAATTTTTCTTTGGCAATTTTGTGTGCTGATACTAAAGTGTGGTTTTAATTTGTAGTTCTTTGATGGGCAAGCATGCTGAATATTCTCCTGTGTCTGTTTCCATCTAAATATTATTTCTAGTGAAATACCTCCACATCTGTTGTTAGTTCTCAAATTAAGTTATTTGACTTTCATAGTATTGAAGGTTTTAGTCCTTTTTCAAACATGTGATTTGCAGATATTTTAGGTGAGAATGTTTTTTTATCATATTTAGAGATTTTTAGAGCAAAAATAAATTAGTTTTAAATGGACAAATTTATCATGTCTTCTTTTTAAAAACATTGCATTTGTTTTCAAATTTACAAACTTGATTTTAGATACTCAATAGTTTCCCACCTTTTTTAAAGTGTCCACAGTTTTACATTTAAGTTGACAATAATTTTTTAAATGAATGTATTTATTTATCTTACATCCACACCACAGATTCCTCTAATTTCTCTTTCCTCAACCTTCACTCCCAGCCACACCCAATCTGTTTCTATCCCAAATTGACTTTTACTCCATTTCTGTTTAGGGAAGTGCATGCCTTCTATGAATATCAACAAACATAGAATATCAAGTTGTAGTAAGACTAAATCACCTTCCTATATATTAAGCAGAACCATTGTGAGGATAGGGTCCCAAAAACCTGTAAAAAGAGTCTGAAACAGCCCCTGTTCCCATTGTTAGTATCACAAGCTACACGAATTTAATATACATGTTGATTGCTTAGGTCAGTCCCATCCAGTTTCCCTGGGTGTTGGTTCAGCCTCTGTAGCTCATTTGAGTCTATGCTAGTTGATTCTGTGAATTTTCTAGTGGTGTCTTCTACTCCTGTCTCCTACAGTCTTTTCCCTGCTTCTAATGTAGGACTCCCCAGTCTCTGTCTAATGTTTAGCTGTGAGTCTGCATCTGTTTCCATCAGCTGCTAAATGAAGCCTCTCAGATGATAGCGGTAGGCATCATTCTGGTCATAGAAGTGCTGTGAGATAATACTCTTGTACACTGTAAAAATTTCTCACTTTTATTGGTTTAATGAAACACTGATTGGTCAGTAGCCAGGCAGGAAGTGTAACTGGGGTGACCAGACTAGGAGAATTCTGGGAAGAGGAAAAGCAAAGACAGCATCACCAGCCAGACACAGATTAAGCAGAATGAGTATGCGGGACTGAGAAAGATACCAAGTATTGTGGCTAAACATAAATACAAATTATGGGTTAATTTAAGTGTAAGAGATAGTAATATGCTTTAGCTACTGGTCCAGCATTTACTATAATATTAAACCTCCAGGTCAATTATTTGGGAAACAGTTGCCAGTATTTGAGAATTTCTGGTGAGACAGAAACTTCTTACTATACAAAAGATGGTGTACTTAGGCTAGATATCCTCTGATTTTAGGAATCTTAGCTGGGGACATCTTTCTAGATTCCTGTGAAATTTCCTTGCACCAGGTTTTTGCCTGAACCCAAAATATCTCCCTTTTTAGGTATCTTTTAATACTGTCCTGCTTCATTCCTCCCACTACCTGCTCATGTTATAATCCACCCACCATCAGTCCATTTATGAAATCTCTTCTATCTTCTCTTCCCAAGAAGATCTTGTTGTCACTTATAAAACTTTCTAGTTATCTAGTTTCCCTGGGTCTGTAGATGGTAACATGCTTATTCTTTATTTTATAGCTAATATCTACTTATGAATGAATGCATATCATGTTTGTCTTTCTTGGTCAGGGTTACTTCACTTGGTAACCGTGATTTTTTTTCTAGTTCCTATCATTTACCTTCAAATTTCCTGATGTCTTGCCTTTAACAGCTGAGTAATACTCCATTGTGTAAATGTACCATTTTTTTTAATTAATTCCTCAGTTGAGGGACATCTAAGTTGTTTCTTGGTTCTAGCTGTTACAAATAATGTTTCTGTAAACATAGTTGAGCAAGTGCCCTGTGGTATGAGTCAGCATTCTTTGGCTTTATGCCCAAGAGCAGTATAGTTAGGTTTTGTGGTAATTTGACTCCCAATTATTTAAAAATTTGCCAAATAACTCCAAATTGGCTGTATACATTTGCATCCCTACCAACAATGAAAGAGTGTTACCTTTTCTCCACATCTTCTCCATTATGAACTTTCCCTTGTGGTTTTCATTTAAGATATTCGGTCAGGTATAGGATAGAAGTTCAGAGCAATTTGACTTGTTTTTCCCTGATGACTAAGAATGTTGAACATATTCTTAAGTATTTTTAGCCACTTGAGATTCTTCTGTTGAGATTTCTCCATTTAGATCTGTGTCCTATTTTTTAAAAAAATTGGAATATTTGGTTTGTTGATATCTAGTTTTTTGAGATCTTTATATGTTTTGGATATCAGCCCTCTGTTGGATGTGGAGTGATGAAGATATTTTTCCATTTTGTAGGCTTCTTTTTTGTTCTATTGACTATGTCCTTTTTCTTAGAGAAGCTATTCAGTTTCATAAGGTCATATTTATTATCAATCTCAGTGCTTATGTTGCTGGTGTTCAATTCAGGAAGTTGAGTTCTGTGCCAATGCATTCAAGGTTATTCCTCACTTTGTCTTTTATTAGATTAGGTATGTCTAATGATATATTGATGTCCTTGACCTACTTGGACCTGAGTTTTAACTGGGGTGATAGATATTGCTCTATTTACATTCTTTTATATCCAGACATCCAATTATGTTGGTACCATTTATTAAAGATTCTTTTTTTCTCAATGTATAATTTTAACTTCTTTTTCAAAATTGGGGTATCCATAGGTGTGTGGATTTATGTTTGGGTCTTTGTCTACCTCTCTGTTCTTATGCCAATACCATGTAGATTTTTTCTTATTACTATAGCTCTGTAGCAGAGCTTGAAATTAGGAATGGTGACACCTATCAAAGAACTGATATTGTACAGGATATACTAAAGCTATTCTCTGTGTTTGTTTTTACATTTGAAGCTGAGTATTGTTCTTTCAAGGTCTATAAGAATTTTGTTAAAATTTTAATTGGGACCACATTCAATATGTAGATTGCTTTTGGTAATATGACCATTTTTACTATGTTAATCCTATTGATTCATTAGCGTAGTAAATCTTTCTATCTTCTGATATATTTTTCAGTTTCTTTCTTCAAAGACTTGACATTCTTGTCATATAGGTTTTTTGTTTGCTTGGTTAGTTATCCCAAAATATTTTATATTATTAGAGGGTATAAAAAAGGAAGTTTGCAGTGCCATTTTGTTTGTGCTTTAACAAATAAAGCTTGCCTGAAGATCAGAGGGCAGAGATAGACAGTAGTTAACTATAAAGGCCAGGCAATGGTGGTATATACCTTTAATTCCAGCACTTGGAAGGAGGAAGCAGTAAGATTATTACGAGAAGGCTACCTTGAGATTAAATCAGTCTAAAAGATAAACAGAGTCAGAGGTGGTGGCTTCTCCCTTTAATCACAGCCCTTAGGATCTTATGCCTTTCATCTCACAATTTGGGAGATGCACACCTTTAATCTCAGCACTAAAGAGTTTGATACAGTAAGTGATATGGCTAGGAGGAGAGAGGAATATAAATTGAAGACAAGATATCAGCCCCATTCAGTCTGAGGATTTGTAGAGACAGGATCTCGTCCCCTTTTGGCTAAGGAGTTCATAAAGATAAGAAGTCTCTCTAGTGGCTGGTTCCTTTGTCTTCCTAAATTTTCAGCATTTACCCCATTCTTTGCCTCCAGGTTTTTATTATTAAACAAATTAGGGTTTGAGATACAGAACAGGTGTTGATGCTATTTTTTCTCTGCTCATTTATCATTTATACATAGGAAGACTATTGATTTTTTTGAGTTATTTATATCCAGATACTTGAATAAAGATATTTATCAGCCAGAGGAGCTATCTGCTAAAGTTTTTGAGGTTGCTTATATATACTATCATATTATCTGAAAATAGTGATACCTTGACTTCTTTCTTTCCATTTTATATCCCCTTGATTTCCTGTAATTGTCTTATTGGTTTAGCTAGAATTTCAAGTACTATAGTGAATAGGTATGGGAAGGGTGTACAACTTTGTCTTGTTCCTGACTTTAGTAGAATTGCTTTGAGGTTCTTGACATTTAATTTGGTGCTAGCAATCAGTTTGCTATATATTGCTTTTATTCTAATTAGGTATGTCCCTTATATCACTGATCTCTACAAGACTTTTATCCTGGAGGTGTATTGGACTTTGTTGAAGACCTTTTAAGAATCTAATAAGATGTGTTTTTTTTTTTCCTTTCAGTTTGTCTATATGGTAGATTACATTGACATATTTTCATCACTGCATCTCTGTTGTAAAGGCAACTTAGTAATGATAGGTAATCTTTTTATGTATCCCTGGATTCAGTTTGCCAATAATGTATTGAGTATTTTTGTATAAACACAAGGAAAAGATACTCTCAGAAAAGAAAAAAACCCAAAAAAGGAAAACACACACACACCACCATCACTGCCAACCAAAAATGGCAGAAATTGACAATAAATCTCTAAAGTACAAAATTTAGATTCATGCTTGCTGTTCTTTAGACAATATAGTGCAGTTGTTCCTTGTAAACCTATTGATTGTGACTTCTGAATATAAGTACTACCTTCGAAGTGCTAGATTAGTGGTGAGATGTGGTAACAAATACTTATAATCCCAACACAGGAGTCAAACTGTTCAAATTTTCTATTTCTTTATGTCTACTTGTTAGTTCTGTGTCCATGGTTAAATAAATGTAAGAAAGATAAAATAGGTGAAATGGATGGGACTGTTCCATCTTGATTAGAACTAAATTTTAAACAAAATTTTAAATATTACTAAAAGCATATTGTTAACTTACATTATAAAAATAGTATAAAATCAGTGTGTCAAAATATCCATGTTAAATTAAAAGCTTGGTGCATGATAAAATTTCTCTTTGTAGAAAAATACATTTAAAAGAAATATTTTTTAATTACTATATATTACCAACTAATGATTATAAATAAATAACCAAAGCATTTTATCACTTTTTAACATATGACAAATTTACCTGTTTCTACAAGACTTCAAATGTTAAGAGAAGGCATTTATTGTTCATATAATACTTCTACTCAATTATAAGCAAGTGCTTCCTCTGATGAATGCAAATATTTTTGACAATGTAACATTTACATGACCTAATTGTTTTGCAAACTAGAATTAAATATCATAATTAACAGTCATAGATTTCATATAAACATATTTTTATTGTTTTAATTATCTCTTTCATACTTTTTATTGCTTTAAATACTTTGAAAAGCAACCTAATCCATACAAATGAGCATAGCATTTTGTTTTTTGGTGTTAGCATTTTAACTACATAAGTTCATTTATCTATTCTAAATTTCATATTTATATTGTTAGTAGTCTGAAGTTTTATAATCTTTTAAAATGATGTTTTACTGTGATATTTTCTTCCTGTGAAATTAGGAAAATATACATCTGTTATATAATTGTTTTGAACTAGCTGTTGTTCTATTTTTGGCAATTCTTAAAATAATCCTTAACATTTGCAATCTCAGTGACACATTTACAATGATGCTATTGTATAAAGCAATAAAAATAGCTAGATTAGCAAGCTATAAATGATTACAAACTCTCTATGGGCTGCTTATGATTTTAGTAATCCCTAAGGCCCCATTTTAAGTCCCAATTTTGCTTCTTATTCATTTCTTATTATTAATTGCAGGTTATAGACATTAAAAATTAGTTTTCCTTTTCTGTATAATTCCATCCTTCTTTGAGGCTATTGTAAAGTCCAATCTTTTAGTAACAAGGATTTTTGTCACTACTTAACAATTTAAACTGGGTGACAGAATAAGATAGACCAGAGACAACTCTCTACAATTTACCTAGCTCCCTCTTCCTCCTTTGTCTTGAAAATGCAAAGGAATTGCTTCTTTTTTTTCTTTAGTTTATAGCTAAAGGCTCTCCATCACATACATAATCCAAAATTCTGTGCTTCATTTTCATTAACCAAACCAAAAGTCACAAAAGCTTAATGATGCAGATGACCAATTAGAAGTTTATAAGTGGTTTTAGAAATTTCACTTAACACTCTGTTCAGATGGAGGAAGAACTGACGTTTTAAGAAATGTAGCAATTGGAAATCTAGACAAAAATAAATGAACAAATTTACCTTTAATCTAAACTTCAGACCTAAACTCACAACCTTTCATAGTTAAAAGTATATGGCCCTATGTGAGTTCTTGAAGAAATGCTTCAAAATATCTTTGCGATCTTAGTCTGTTAAAAAAAAATAAAAAAATAAAAAAGTTTTCTACATATAAAAATTGTAGCAAAGTCTCATAAACCACAGGAAATGAAAATTTGACCTCTGATATGCAAACTTTTTGTAGGATATATTTTAATATGGATAAAAAAGAGAAGAAAGTTTAAAGGTAATGTCTGTGAACCAATTATTTGAAAAAGATTAAAAATATGAGGACATCTAAAACCCAATGGGACAAAAGATTTCACTAGAAAATGAATGATCATATAAAAGATTATCCCCTGGAAAATTATATATGGAGATAACATATACACATAAAAGTTGTTCAGAATTATCTGCCATTAGAGAAAGCAGAAGCAATACCACTATTTAACCAAAGACATTTTTCCTGAAATGAAAACTAACAATACCGGGGGCTGGAGAGATGGCTCAGCGGTTAAGAGCACCGTCTGCTCTTCCAGAGAACCCGGGTTCGATTCCCAGCACCCACATGGCAGCTAACAACTGTCTGTAGTTCCAGTTCCAGGCAAAACACCAAGGCAAATAAATAAATAAATAAAATAAAATAAAGTTTAAAAAAAAAAAAAAGAAAACTAACAATACCAAATTCTGATCTTAATATTGTAAAAAAATTAGATGGTCACTTTACAACATGATACAGTTTGTCTAGTAAAAAAGAATTCTAGTTTCTTATAAAACATTTGTATGATACAACTGTACATTTAGACATTATCTCCAAAGTTATAAAATATCTTTATAATATTTATACAGATTTTGTCTATGGTAGTCAAGTACTGGTAACAAAGCCGATGTTCCTTATGGAATAAGTGCTTCAACAGGAGTGTTATATCTGTATCATGAGATATTATGCAGAAATAAGCCAGAACTTAAATCTTTATTTTACAACATAATGGTGACAATAAGGTAGAGAAGTCCTTAGCTTATTAAGGATAATATAATTAAAATATACTTCAGAACATCTTTTTGGGTCATTGTCCTAAGGTATTCTATAAATTCCCTCATCCTAAAAGAATAAAGGCTATGCTCAATGTGTTAAATTCTACAATCTGATGGTAAGTCTCCAGGTCCATATTGCTGAAGCTACACTTATGTCACTGAGAATGAAGATAACAAACTGTTTCCCAACTGTAATTTCCACCCTTACTGACTAGTGTTCATAGTGCTGGAAGGTGTTCTTTTTGCTATGAGAGAGTAAAGTATTCATCAATTTTATCCATCTATGAATATGAACCAAATAAGCTATAATAGTGGTCTATCTATAAAATATTCTCATGTAATAGTGACACACCTGTTATGAGACTAACCACCTAATCTTTATTAGATTTAAGGCCCATTCCTTGAGATAGTCCCATACCTGACACTGTTAATAAAGTAATCATACAATACTAACTAGGAAAAATCCAACTCTTATTCTGCTAAATGAACATAGTAATTAAATGACTTCCAATGACATGTTGCTATACCTGGAGGCCAGAGTTTTGCTAAACCTTCCAGAGCAAAACTTCTTTTTGCAGTAGATAGTAATCAACATTGAAGCTCACAATTGTACCACATGCAAAGAGTGACTTTGGAGCACTTAGTTCTAGAAGTTCTAAAAATGTCTTTATCAGAGTGCTCCCATCAAGGTTCAGAAGTCTATACAGAAAAGAAGAAAAAATATTGTAAAGTCCAAACATGTTTCAAGGAAAGAGCATAATTTAAGCAGAGCAAGTTGAATACACATAAGACCTTACAGAGTCTGTAATAGCTTACATAAATACTTCACAAATACAAACCAGACAATATCCCAGTAAACAAAAGAGAGTGGCATAAAGTCCTACCATTAGCCAAAAAGTTATGTGCAAGTGATACCTGATGAGAGGAGAAATATCAATTTTATCTCTTTTCACCAATGGTTTGATGCTATATGCATGGAAGGTTACATGCTCAGGATTAGTTGGCCAACACAAAACAGTAATTAAGATTTTTTGTTTGCTTGTTGGTTTTGATTTAGTGAGTTTTTTCTTTCTGTCCTTTTAAGTGTTTATCTACCTATTTCACATTTAAAGACAGCATATAAGTATGTAGCTCTGGCTGTCCTGGAACTCACTGTGTAAACCAGGCTAGTTTCTTACTCACAGAGATATTCTAGCCTCTTCTTCCTGAGTGCTGGAATTAAAGGCATAAGCCACCACCCCTGGCTACCTTTTTCTTTTGAAATAAACTTAACATGAAAGGTGGGTAGGAAGCAGATGCATCTGAGAGAAAGTGAAGGAAGGGAAATATATGAAAAAATACACTGGGAAAAATATGAATAAATTAAAAAATAAAATAATCAAAGACAGAACACTTACCAAGCAGCAAGACAAATGCAAGCACTCAGAGGATATTAAATAAAAAAACCATCTACTTGTAATTCAGAACTCACAGAGATCTTATGGAAATATATTGTGCACACTGAGAAGTAAAAAATGTGTCAACTGACACAGATGACCGCCTATGCTGGAGAGGATGCAGAGCAAGGGGAACACTCCTCCATTGTTGGTGGAAGTGTAAGCTTGTTCAACCACTTTGGATTGCAGTATGGCGGTTTCTCAGAAAATTGAGAATCAATCTCCCCAAGGACCCAGCAATACCACTTCTGGGTGTACACCCTAAAAATGCACAGTCCCACTCCAAAGGCATAAGGTCAACTATGTTCATAGCAGTGTTATTTGTAATAGCAAGAACCCGGAAACAACCTAGATGTCCCTCAACTGAAGAATGGATTAACAAACTGTGGTACATCTACACAATGAAGTACTACTCAGTCAGCAGTATCCTAAAATTTGCAGGCAAATGGATGGATTTGGAGAATATCCTCCTGAGTGAGGTATCACAAACTCAGTAAGATAAGCAGGTGATGTACTCACTCATTAGTGGATTCTAAACAAACAGACAAGAAAAAAGCAAAGCACGTCCAAGCTGCAAATCACAACCACTGAACAGCTTGGGATCAGAAACAACCTGGACTGACTCCTTGGATATCACTCTCCCTAGAGGAACACCTGACTCACTGTTGAGGGAGGGGGGAGAAAACTGGATCTGCCAGGAGCGAAGACTGAACTAAGCATTATTGGATCAGTGGGACCATGGGACTGCCTGCTGCCTGCCCAGGGATGGGATGGGGAGTTGTGGAGAAGAAAGAATGACCTGATGTGGTGGGAGGGGGAAGGGACCTTGAATAAGGATATACAAGGATAGAAAGTGTGACTTCTTTGTTCATAATAATAATTAAAAAAAGAAAAATAAATATATAATCATCTCCTCCTTATCTGAAGTGACCAAGACTAGAAATAAAAAAAAAATGTCTTTCCAATTGCTCTGATCATTTTGAGTTAGGTTCTTTGCCTTTTTGTTATTTAATTTGTTTGGATTTCATACTCTTTGTAGTATTATCAATATTGGAACCACTATTACTATTATTTCATGCTACTGTAAATAGACTTATTTTCTCAGTTTAATTTCAAGTTGCTCATTGCCATTTAATGCTCTGTCTGATTTGCCATAGTAGCCTGAAAATACTGCTCCTAATTCTAATTTCAGTGTTACTGAAATCACCAAAAACATTATCAATTTTTTTTTGCATTACAAATCAATCTATGTAAAGAGCAAAGTTCTAGTCAGATTTTATATTTGTTTCTCATGTTTGTAGCTTGTTTCTAGAAATGTTTCAATTTATATTAGTTACTTTCTGTACTAGTTCTAATATAATTATTCTTATTTCTATAAATGTTCTGATAAGGACTCCATTCTCCTGTCAAATTTGTCTTATATGAAGCATTTTCATTGTAGGGTATTTGTTCTATTGAAAATTATATGCTAAGGATATCTTGGGAGGAGAAAATATAGAAAATATCCTTAGAAAATTGGGATCATAACGGATGTTGACCAATGAGATGTGGGAACAAATCATGAGAAGAGATAGTTGAGTCAGAGGAGCAAAAAAGAGGGAGAAAAAAAAGAGGTGAATATCTTGACAGAGGAAGCCAATGTGGGGTTGGAAAGAGGCAGGTACTAGGGAAACCTCTAGGAACTCACAAGATGTCCCTGGCTGGGACTCCAATCCATAGTGGAAGGGATACCTAGACAAGACTTCCCCTATAATCAAATGAATGACCACCTTAAGTGTCATGTTAGAGCCTATATCCAGCAATGAACAGAAGCAAAAGCAGAGATCCATAGCTAAGGACCAGGTCAAGCTCCAGTCCAGCTAAAGAGAAAGGAGGATCTATATGAGCAAAGGGATGGAGATTCTGAGGAGCAGTCACACAGAGATGGCTGGATAGAGCTCTGAGAAGATCACTGGATCAAAAACAGCCACTGGGGAAACATCAGGAAAGGGAACTAGGCCCTCCAAAGGTAGATGACTGTCAATTGGCATGGGCAGCAAGTATGTCAAGCTTTGTGGAATATGATCTAACTATGTTCCTGTGCAGAAACTGACACCTTGGAGCCCATTTTCTATGGAAGAACTCCTAACCCAGTCCCAATATTGGGATGAGAAAATCGGACCTGCCTCAAATGGATATGCCACCTTGGGACTCATTGCCCTTCTTGGGGAGGGGATAGGGGACTGGGGTGAGGGGAGACTGAGAGAGTACTGGGAGGGATTAGAAAGGGGAAGGGAGGGTGAGCTGGGTTTACATGGGAGAAAAACTTTTTGAACTAAAAAAAAACTATATACATTTTATCTTTGCAAATAAAACATTTGGAGTTCACAGATTATAATTTTTCATAATGTTTTATTTAATTTATCTGTACTCAACAGTTTTATTTCCTCTGCTAGATTTGAATTTAATGTGCTATTTATTTTGCAATTAATTAAGGCTTGATATTAAGTAGCACTGGTAAAATCATGTTTGTGGGAATAAATAAGCTCCTTCTGACTGGATTTAAGGAATTCTCCATTAGTTGATAATTATGACTGGGATTGTTAATAGGACCAAGAACCCAAGACCAGGTAGTTAACACTTTATAGGGAAGAAAATTCTACTTTTTCATTTCTAATTAAATGTAGTAACTAAACCGACTTCTGAAGATTTATCATTATGCCCATATACAAGTGTCTTTCTTAGCCTTAATCAATAAATTTTTTTTCATTGTAAGCCAGAGTCTTACAGCTGTTTAACATGCAGGGAATACAAAATGGTTGTAAGATCATTCATAAATGGAATGTGTATATCACAACCTTTTCCTTCCAAGATTCATAGATCACTGTAGAAGGAGAGACAGAAGGATTATAATCACCAGAGGCAGTGGATGATTACACCAGAACAGTGTTTCCTGAAAACAGCAAGGAAGTTATACATATAAACTTACAGCAGCTGTGAATATATGTTCAATATTAACTGAGACAAATTCCCAGCATAAAAGGGGTGACGAGATCAAGAAATCTCACACCTAGATAAGAAATTACTGGCACTTGTGGCTATTGAAAGAGGAGTCAATTTTCTTCAGACATAAAGTACCTGAAAATATACCTGTGCTTCTTTTAGAAAGATGGTTAAAGCATTTAAATTAAGGAGGACTTTAAACAATGAAAAGAAAAGGAAGATAAAGAATCAATACATGCATAGCAATGAAATGGCAGAGCCTGTTAGAGGCTGAAATGATACAATAAATGTGAGTATATTTGAAAAATCCAAGTGACTGTCTTTGATGAAATGCACTAATACCATGTTTATAGAAATCATGGATAGATTTCTATACTGCTAAGATAATTTAGCTATTTGCTTAGTAATTAATGTACAAAATTCTACTGGAATTATAGTTCAAAGAATATGAGCATTGTGTACAATAAATCATCAATAGTCTTAACCTGCTGTGAGCACTGTAAGCTAAAATAATTACTTGCCTAGATAAACATGAGCAATGATGCAATAGTGCATGCATATTATGAGGGTAACCAACCACTTTCTGCTTGGAGTTAAAATCTGCTTAACAGGACACAATTTAAATCTGTCACTATAACCTGGCCAAGAACTCATGGGAAGGTGTGAAGCTGTAGGTCTAAGGAGAAAGCCCACTTCAAAGCATATACTGTATCAAACTGCCTTCTAAATAATTAAATATATGCCCATCAATGAATGTAATAGCCTCATTGCTTTTCTTGTAGAAAGAAACTAGTACAGATGCTCACAGATGTTCAGAGTAGAAAGAATAACAAAGTGTGGACTGTTTAGCCCTAAATGGGGTACATAGATCACACATCACTATATTATAAAGAAAGCATTGTGGTAGATGTGGCAGACATCCCAAGAGCCAGAGGTTGTGGAGGACTGCTGTGAAATAGCACTTTGTGGACATAATGGCTGTTTCACTCATTAACCTGTAGTAGCTTCACAAAATCAAGCTGTTCACGGATCCTTCAGAGATGAATGAACTCACAAAACTCCACTTCTAGCAGAAGAATTTTGATGGTGGCAGGCTGGGAGGACTCAGTGGGTTGTAAAAAGAGGACATGAAGTTGGGAGAAAGACATGGTGGGAAGGTATCTGGAAAGAAATGGAGAGGAATTAGACAGGTGGTTATGGTCTAAGTAAATTGTATGCAATTCTCAATGAATTCCCCAGAATATATGCATTACTGTTTTAAACAGTTTTGTTTTCAGTGAAATCTGAATCAACAAAATTATAAGATTGGCCAATAAAAAGAAAATATCTGTGATAATCTGATAAATGAAAAGACTATAATTGTGGTTCTGACTTCTACTTCTCATTGTGAATTGTATCCAGTCTCTTTTGGACATTTGACTGTTGTGTTTATTTACTGATTTTTTTTTTATATAAACCTTTGAGGCTTTTCTCAGTTTTAATATATATTGTGGATTTGTTGACTTATTTCCATTAAAATGTGATATGTACTTCATTGTATGAGAACCATAAATGCAATATTGTAGATCAATTTAAAAATTGCTGGATAAATATTATATAAAACAAAACATTAGCCAGGAAAATTGCAGTATCATCACCAATAAATTTAAGCATCATACATGGACTCTTTTTATTGAAAATAATACATTAATATAAACTCATCATCTATGAGTTATATACTACCTGGTGCTACTTTTAAATTGGGGCTATTTTGTCACTAAGAATTCTATGTAGCTTGGTCTGTTTAATGGACTCATGGCAGTGAAATCAGACCCCTGTCCAGAGCGGAGTCAGAGATAATTCAGACCCCTTGCTCAGAGCAGACAGGAGACACACAAGCCCTCTAGCTACAATTGACTTGGAGCTGACTAATTTTTTTTTCAAATTATAGAAGAAAGATTTTATTTGGGAATTACAGTTTCAGAGAGTGAGTCCATGATGGCAGAACAAAGGCATGGTGACAAGAAGAGCTAAGAGCTTACACTCTAATCTATAAACACAATCTAAGAATTTGTATCTTGAGCAACATCTTCCCTTTCATCACAATGTATCTCCACAAAGCCTCCAGTGTTTTTTCTGTGTTTCTATAACAACAACTTTGTTAAATTTCACAAATTCTATCATCCCATCACTCAGTCAACTTAGTCTTCTTCCTCTATTATTCCATATTCCACCTTTATATCATCTGTATTTTATCTTTATTTTCTTATAAGCACCCCATCTAGAGACCCTTTACTGGTTTTCTCACTTCTTTGGGCACTACAATTTTAAAACTTACATCTAAATTTTAAAACCAGACAAAAACACTTTCAATATCTGTTTTGCTGTGTATGGATTACCTCATTCATAATGGACTATTTCCAGTGTAATAAATTTACCTGTGGATTTCATAATTGAATTTTATAATACCTAAATAAGCTTCAGTAGTATAAAAATACTATATCTGTATTCTTCTTTTATCCCTTAACGAACATATGGGCTTTTTACATCTCCTGGCTGTTGTATATATAACATTTAAGACATGCATTAACAAATATTTCTCTAGCAGAATGTAGAATATTTTATATATGTGTTCAACAGTGGAATTACATGACGTATCTATTTCTAGATGTTTTGAGAAGTTTCACTTTGATTTCCATAATAGTTGCATCAGTTTGCATTTGCACCAGCATAGATAAATATTCCCTTTTCACCATACCCGTTATAACATTTGTTGTCATTTTTAAACTTATCCATTCTGAATGGGGCAAAAAGAAATCACAAAATAATTTTAATTTTGATTTGCATAATGCATAAACATGTAAAACATTAAAAAAGTTTTTCATTTGATTTCCTTGTTGAGAATGTTTACTTCCATGCTCTAGTTTTTAATTGTTTGCTTGCTTGGTGTCTTTAGGGGGAGAGGAGAAGCAGGGGAGATCCTTTCTATACAATAACTTTCTGACCTACAATATAATAGCTAAAATTTTAATTCTATTCCATAGGTTGTCTCATTACTCATGCTATGATGATTTTTTTATGAGGAGAAGTTTTTAGTTTTATGAAGTTTCATTTTTGAATTGTTGTTCTTAATGTACATGCTACCTAGGTGCTTTTCAGAAAGTCCTTTCCTATGCATGAAGTTGAAATGTAGTCTCCAATTTCTTATCTAATGGATTCAGGATGTCTGCTCTTACACTGAGGTCCTTTATCTATTTGGAATTGAGTTTTGTGCAGCATATTTATTTATTCTACATGTAGCTATTCAATTTGACCAGTACCATTTGTTATAGATTGTTTTTGTCCAATGTGTATTGTTGACCTTTTTGTCAAAAATATAGGGAGATGTAGCATCAAGGGCCTGTATCTGGGTCTTTAATTTCTTCTTTTCAGCAGTGTCTCTGGATTTATGCCAGTATCATGCTGTTTCATTACCATAACTCTGTCATATAATTTGAAAGTAGGAATGCTGTTGTATAGGTGAAGTTCTCCTGTACCAGCAGCTGTTCTTTAATAACTACTCAGAGTCTTAATATTAACCATAAATGCTCATCCAAAAGCTCAGGCTTTTTACTATCTAACTGTTACATTTAAATTAATGCATACATTTTATCTGTGCTTTGCCATGTGGCTCTGTATCTTTTCTCAGTACAGCATGGTCATTTTGCTTCTTTTTGTATCTGTTGGTGACATTCCAGCTCTCCTCTTCTTTCTTCCAGAATTCTCAGTTTGGTTTTCCTACCTACCTTTATCCCATTTAGCTACTGGCCATCCAGCTTCTTTATTAAACCAATCTTAGTGGAAAATCTTCACAGTGTACAAAAGGATTATTCAATAACACTGATGCTTATAGTAGCATTTTTATTTTTTAAATTTACTTTTCCTGTCCTGGAACTTGTATGTTTCTTTAGAATTTAGATTTAGATAAGGATTGAAATGAGTCTGTAGATTGCTTTTTATAGAATGGTCATTTCAAAATATTGATGATAGCAGTCCATGAGCATGGAGAGGAGGTCTTCTCATGTAGTTTGTTCTCAAATTTATTTTACCAGTATCTTAATGGTTTTAATTATAAAGTTTTTGCTTCATTTTTAGACTTATTGTCACTGTTTTGAGGCTATTCTTAACAGGATTATTTCCTTCTCAATGTGTTTTATTATTGATATCTTAGAAGACTCCTGGGTTTTGTTTTGCTTTTATATCTCAATACTTTGCTAAATGTGTTTATCAACTCTAGGAATTTTCTTTTTTATTATTTACTTTTGTTTTGAGATATAATTTAATTACATAATTTTGTTTTAAGAAATTTCTGGTCTGACCTAGCCCTGAGGTTCAGCCTCACAGCCCTGCTTGGTCTTAAATAATTACACAAAGCTTTTATTAATTGCATGCTGTTCAGCAAAAGGCTAAGGTTTAATGCTATCTAGCTATCTCATCTTAACTCAATACATTTCTATTAATCTCTCTTGCCACATGACTACTGGATTACTTATACTCCATTATATATTGCATCATGGGCAGTTGGATTGCATCTCTCAGTGACTCCACATTCCTTCCCCTTTATCTATACTTAGATTTTCTGCCTGACTATAAGCTGGCTTGCCATAGGCCAAAACAATTTCTTTACTATCCAATGATAACTCATAGCATACAGAAGGACAACCTACATCATATTTTATCACTTTTCTTTTTTCCCTTCAAAGTGTCCCATATACCCCACCTTTGATCTTTCAAATTTATAGCCTATTTTTTTCATTAGTTGTTATTACATGCAAACATAGAAACATATATAATTTGTTTAGTCTGAATGTTTCTTAGATATATGTTTCAGAGATGGCCACTTGGTATTAGAGTTGCTTTTTAAAATATTACTCATTTTTATCTATATCACTGTTTTGTTTGTATATATATGTGTGTAGCATATACATTCACTACCCAAGAAGACTAGAAGAAGGCCTTGGATCTTCTTAAACTGAAAATATCGGAAGCTAAGATCTATCATGTGGGTCCTGGGAACCAAACTCCAGCCTTCTGCCATAGCAACAAATTCTCTTGAACACTGAACCATCTCTCTAGCTCTAGCATTAAGAGATTTCTGGTTTAATCTTTATAGTCTTTTATTTGTAGATTACAAATTCATGCCATCTGCAAATAAGAATGATTTGACTTTCACCCTTTCAATTTATATTCCTTTTATCTTTTTTACATGTTTTTGGTATTCTAGCAAATATTTAAAACTTTATATTGAACAGATTGAAGACAGTTGGTAGCCTTAAAGGCTCAAATTCTAATGGGTGACATGGAAGTCTTCATGGATGGAGTCATGTTTGTTTGCTTGTTTGTTTGCTTGTTTGTTATTTTCTGTCAAGCCTATTTTTGAGTAGCCCGGCAATTCTGGAAGGGCTACTTTTTATTTTCTATGTCAACAACTTTCCTTCCTTGATTTGCTTAGGGTTTCTTTATATTGTCAGATTATTGTATGGTTCTTTTTAACTACTATTATTATTATTAAAATAATGACTCTTTCCTCATCTATAATTTGGCAACCACTAATACCATAACAGTGCCATAACTTTATTCCTACCTCCACATCTTGCTCTTATTTTCTTAATTGAGGGATATATTTAATTATTTTTCCTTTATTTTCATAGATGAAATATTGATTAAAATTATTCAAATAGGAAAACCTATCATAGCTATGAAGCATTTTAACTCATTGCCTTATGATTAAAATATTGACTATACATTTAAATTTATTTTATTATTTTAATATCTAAAATAATTTATAAACTTAAATATATTTTGATTATATTCTCCCCTATCCCAAGTCCTTACAGATAATTTCCTCTTCTCTCTCTACCTACTTTAAGTTCTTTCTCTAAAAACAAACAAAAACCCAATATAACAACTAAATTGCCCAAAATTAAGAAAACAAATTATGACCTCAAAGGAAAAGTAAATAAATCTCCAAACTGTAACAAAATGAAATCAGATGAACACACACACACACACACACACACACACACACGCACACACACACACACACACACACACACCAAACCAAACAAACAAACAAAAAAACGTGGAATTCATTATATTTTGGTCTACTACTATTTGGTTCAACTACTTTGAACATGAGACTTACCCAGTGTCACTTAATTGAAGAAAGCTCATTAGCCTTTCCCAATGGGTACAAATTACAATCCAGTTGTTAACATTTATCTAATAGGTAGGTTTCTTTTTTATTCAGTCATTTATTTCTTAATTTAATTTTTTAACATACCTAGCACTGTTTCCCCTCCCTCCCCTCTTCCCACTCCTTCCCAGGCTTCCCCTCATCCCATCCCTTATCCATTCCTCAGAGAAGTTAAGTACTCCCAGGATGAGCCAAGGCTTTCTGGCATATCCAGTTGAGGTAGAACCAAGCCCCACCCCCCAGTATCAAGGATGAGCACCTTATTACTCTGTAATGAATGGGCTCCAAGAAGCCAGCTCATGCACTAGGAATACATTCTGGTCACACTGCCACAATCCATTGTACCACAAATTTTTAATCCATGTTTCAATTGAAGGGCACCTAGGTTTTATCCAGGTTCTGAATATTATGAATAATACTACTAGGAACATAGTTGAGCAAATGTTCTTGTGGAATGAATATGCAACCTTTGGGTATATGTCCAGTTACTGGATCATTAGGTAAATTGACTTCCAGTTTTCTGAGAAATTGACATACTAATTTCCAAAGTGGCTGAACAAGTTTATACTCGCACTAGCACTAGAGAACTAAAGTTAGAGTTCAACAACAAAACAGTACAGAAAACATAAAAACTAATGGATATTAAACATCTCTCAATCAGCTCTGGGTCAAGAGTGAAATAAAGAAAGAAATTAATGACTTTCTAGTATTCAATGAAATTTATCCACAACATACCCAACTTATAGGACACAATGAAAGTAGTGCTAAGAGGTAAGTTCATAGAACTAAGTGCCTACATAAAAAAATGGAGAAATCTCACACAAGATTTAACAAAGTAGCTGAAAATTCTAGAAGAAATAGAAGCAAACTCACCCAGAATGAATATATGGCAGAAAATAATCAAACTCAGGACTAAAGAGCTATTCTGTTATTTATAATTTTACTATATAAAAATTAAAACCTTCCTTTTTAATTAAACAACAACAAAAAAAGATGTAGTAAAAATGTTCTCAGTGTACTGTGAATAAAAATCTGTTTTAGCCTGTGTAGAGCACCATAGAAGTGGGTGGAGAATCAGAGGCAGCCAGGTAGGAAAAAGGGTAGAGTTTGCCAGTCGCCCTCCGACCCCGAAGAGGAACAAAGATGTAGAGGTACCGGCCAGCCATCGGCTGGGAGCCACGTGGTGGGCAAATCAATAAAAATAAGTTAAATTAAAATAAAGAGCTAGCTAATAATATGCTTAAGATATAGGCCAAACAGTGTTAAAATATATAAACATATAATATCATTTCTTTTAAAAAACAAAAGCCACAGACACACAAACCAAGTTCCAAACCGCCTGCGCCACACGCGCGCTAGACACAAACCTCCAGACCCAAAACAGGTCGGGGAAAACATACTACAGCAAAAAATCAATATTGAAATAAAGAGAACAATATATGAAATAAATGAAACAAAGAGTTGGGTTTTTTTTTTTTTTTTTTGAGTAAGCCAACAAGATAGATAAATCCCTTTTCATACTAACCAAAGAACATAGAAAGGATATCTAAATTAACAAAATCACAAGTGAAAAGAAAGACATAACAACAGACAAGGAAATCCAGAGAATCATTAGGTCATACTTCAAAAACGTGCACTCCACAAAATTAAAAAACCTAAAAGAAATGAACAGCTCTCTGCATAAATACCACATACAAAAATTAAATCAAGAACAAGTAAATGATTTAAATAAACCTATAACTCCTAAAGAAATAAAAGTAGTTATTAAAAACCTTCGAATTAAAAGGAGAAAAAAGCCCAGGCCTAGATAGTTTCAGCACAGAATTCTACCAGAATTTCAAAAAAGAATTAAAACCAATACTCTTCAATTTTTTCCAGATGAAAGAAACATTGCCAAACTTGTTTTTAGGCTGCAGTTACCCTGACCCCCAAAACACACAAAATCACAATAAAGAAAGAGAAATAAAGAACAATGTCCCTTATGAGCATTGATGAAAAAATCCTCAATAAAACACTGGCAAACTGCGTCCAAAAACATATAAGAAAGACCAGCTACCATGATCAAGTAAGCTTCATCCTAAAGAAGCAGATGATTAATCATAGGAATATGTTAATGTCATCTACCATACAAATAAACTGAAAAAAAGAAGATAATAATATCATTAGATGCTGAAAAAGATTTTCATAAAATCCAATAATTCTCTATGTAAAGGTCCTAGAGAGATCAGGAATATAAGGGACATACCAAAACATATTAAAGGCAATATATAGCATATCAACAGACAACATCATACTAACTGGAGAGAAACTCAAAGAAATTCCACTAAAATCAGCAACAAGAAAGGGCTGTTCACTGTCTTCCTATCTATTCAGTATAGTATTTGAAGTTCTAGCTAGAGCAATAAGACAACAAAAGGAGATCAATGGGATACAAATTGGAAAGGAAGAAGTCAAACTATTGCTATTTGCAGATAATATTGCTAGTGTCCATAAATGACCCCCAAAATTCTACCAGGAAATGTATTCAGTTGATGAACACCTTCAACAATATGGCAGAACACAAGACTAACTAACAAAAAAAAAAAAAAAACTTCTATTCACAAATGATAAAAGAGAGCTAGAAAAAAAAAAAAACAGGGAAACATAACCCTTTAAAATAGTTGCAAATAACATTAAATTTCTTGGGGTAACTGTAACCAAAAAAGTGAAAGACCTGTTTGAAAAGAACTTTAAGTCATTGACAAAAGGAATTGAAAAAGATATTAGAGAAAATGAAAAGATTTCCCATGCTCTTGGATAAACAGAATCAACATAGTAAAAATGGCAATCTTACCAAAAGCAGTCTGCAAATTCAATGCAATCACTATCAAACTCTTAAATCAATTCTTTATAGACATTGAAAAAACAATACTCAACTTCACATTCATTCATTTTTTAAAAAAATATAGCATAATTACATAAAAATTGGACAAGACAAACCAATAGAAAGAAAAGAACAAAAAATCAGAAGAATTTGTAATTTAAATAGAGGCAACATATGCAGACCCTTAATTTTTTTCATTTTACATAAGAGCCCCAGATTCCCCTCCATCCTTTTCTCCTAAGTATCCCCAATCCCTGTTCCCAATCCCAATCTGGTCCTCCTTTGTTTTGGTTCAGGAAAGCACATTTCTCCCATAGATATTAATAAAACATAGCATATCAAGGTTCAGTAAGACAAAATACTGCACCATGTACTAAGGCTTGGTAATGAGTAGTATGTCCCAAAAGCTAGTATAAGTATCTGAGACAGACATCTTTTGCTTTCACTGTTAGGATTCCCACAAGAGAAACAAACTACACAACTGTAACATACATGAAGAGTGCCTAGGTCAGTCCCATGCAGAATCTCTGGTTGTTGGTTCACTCTCTGTAAGCCCCTATTAGCCCACGCTAGTTGTTCCTATGAGTTTTCTTGTGATGATCTTGACCCCTCTAGATCCTACAATGCTTTCCCTGCTTCTTCTGCAAGATTCCCCAAACTCCGTCTAATGTTTGGCTGTGGGTCTACACTTGTTTCCACCAGTTGATGGATGAAATCTCTGTGATGAACATTTGGGATAAAAACCAATCTATGAGTATAGCAGAATATCATTAGGCATCATTAAGTTGACATTTTCCCTGCTCTACTCAAGTTTGGTTCTATTTTAGGTTTCTGGATCATCTAGCCTATAAACTCTGATGTTCCAGGCAGTATTAGGAGTGAGCTTACTCTCCTACCATGGGTTTTGGGCTAGACTCCCTCAGTCTTTAGATCACCTTTACCCCAGCATATCCCAGAAGCAAGATAGACTGTAGGTCAAAGATTACAAGATTACTTGAAGTCTGGCCTGGTCTCAGGAAATGGTCAATTCAATTTATATATCGGCTATTGCTATGAATATTAACTGGAGTCTTTCTTGTAGATTCCTGGGAGATTTCCTTATACCAGGTATTTACCTGACTCTGAAATGACCCCTTTCCACTAGTCTCTTTCAATATTTTCCCCTTCCATATCACTCAATATGATTGCTTATGTTCCCATTCCCATTCACCCACAGTTCACTCTCAAAATCTCTTCTATTTACTCTTCCCAGTAAGATCTGAGCAGCCCCCATAAAGCCTCTTTGTTAACCAGTTTCTCTGGGTCTGTGGATTGTAATATAGTTAACCTTTATTTTTTTACATTTTATTATGAAGAAAGTCATATTTTTTTATCCATGTATACCCTTGTTCAAACTCCCTTTCCCCTCCTGCCCCTTCCAGTCACTCTCTCTTCTCCACATCACTTTATCTCCTCCCCAGAAGGGCAGGAGGTCCCAAGGTCCCAATGTGGCTAAGTTCAGCATTCAATTCCAGCAGATCAGCTTTCCTCATCCCAACATCAAGACTGAGTCAGGTGTTTCTCTGGAGGGAGTGGGTTCCAAGGTGCTGGTCCAAGGTGTTTCAGATCCCAAGCTGTTCAGTTAACCTTTACTTTATATCTGACATACACTTATGAGTGAGTACATCACATGTTTGTATGTGTTAATATAATTAAAATAGTAGGTGAGTTCACCTCCCAAATTTCCTCATCTTCTTCCTTCTCTATTCATTTTCTGTATTTTTTTGCTTTGTGCTTCTTTACAAATAATTCATCATAACAGGTATCCTGCATGTTCTTAAAACAATAACATGTAAATATCAAATTAGTATGTAAATTTAGTCCCTCAGTAATGCCTGAAGTGTTTGTGCCCCTTAAAATACTAGACTTAAAATCTTCAGTTTAAGGATATTATCAGGTAAATTTTTCAAGAGCTAATTAGGTTACAAAGGCATAAAATATATGATCATCTAACAACCTGGAGTGACTTTTACTGAACTGAACAGACTTACAGACTAGCATTTTCATCTTGAATTTATGACCTTTAGAATCAAATAATTATATTATGTAATTCATAAAGTTATTGGTTTGGTTTGTAGGTTTTTTTTTTCTTTTTTTTTTGGTAGCTAGCCTGAATCCATTGATAGTACTGCTATAGAAAATCAATGTAAGTATGTAAATGGGCTTGGAACTGAATGATGAGTAGAGATGTGAATATTTTTGAGGTACCTGGAAGAAGATTGCATTATTTTAAAAAATTACTAGAGAAATTCTAATGAACTGTCTGAAGGAAAGTCGAGATAGCTATAAAGTATGTAGTTAGTGAGCAAGCACTGGCCTAGAATTCTTTTTCTTTTCTTTTTTTTATAAGAGCTAGTTGAGACAAGCCTAAGTTAAAGGCTAAGAATATATATATATATGTATATACATATATATACACATATATATTCTTTTTTCTTTTTATTATTATTATTATTATGAACAAAGAAGCCACACTTTCGAACCTTTTATATCCTTATTCAAGGTCCCTTCCCCCTCCCACCACATCAGGTCATTTTTTCTTCTCCACACATGCCTATCCCATCCCTGGGCAGGCAGTAGGCAGTCCCATGGTACCACTTCCCCAATATTGCTTAGTTCAGTCTCCACTCCTGGCAGATCCAGTTTTCTCCCCCTCTCCCTCAAGAGTGAGTTGGGTGTTCCTCTAGGAGGAGTGGAATCCAAGGAGTCAGTCCAGTGTGTTTCTGATCCCAAGCTGTTCAGTGGTTGTGGTTTGCAGCTTGGGCATGCTTTGCTTTTTCTTGGTTGTTTGTTTGTTTGTTTAGAGTCCACTAATGAGTGACTACATCCTTGATTATCTTTCTGAGTTTGTTATACACTCAGTAGGATATTCCCCATATCCATTCATTTGCCTGCAAATATTAGGATATCATTCTTTCTTACTGCTGAGTAGTACTCCATTGTGTAGATGTACCACATTTTGTTAATCCATTCTTCAGTTGAGGGACATCTAGGTTGTTTCCAGGTTCTTGTTATTACAAACAACACTGCTATGAACATAGTTGAGCTAATGCCTTTGGATTGTGACTGTGCATCTTTAGGGTATACACCCAGAAGTGGTATTGCTGGGTCCTTGGGGAGATTGATTCTCAATTTTCTGAGAAACCGCCATACTGTGTTCCCAAGTGGCTGAACGAGCTTACACTCCCACCAACAATGGAGAAGTTTTCCCCTTGCTCTGCATCCTCTCCAGCATAGGCTGTCCTCTGTGTCTTTTATCTTAGCCAATCTAACAGGTGTCAGATGGTATCTCAAAGTTGTTTTGAATTGCATTTCTCTGATGGCTAAAGATGATGAGCACTTTTTCAGGTCTTGAATTTGATCACTACAACTGAGAAGAACAAAAGCAACACTAAATCCCTCCTAGGAGTGTCAGTACTTTAGCAAATACTGAGACATGAATTGAAGCCTGGTAGAAATGCTGATGGAAAGACCAATTTGATGAAATCATAAAAGAAAAGGAAGAAAACATTCTTGAAAATTGAAGAAAGGCAGTTCTTCTTATAAAGTGGCAAAAAAAAAATGACTGAATTGTGTCTATGCATTAGTGCTTTGTGAAAGATGAAATTTGTGAATAGTAAACTGTATTTATAGATGGGGTATTTAAAGTGTGAAGGGCAAGGATTCCTCCTGACTTTTTGGGAAATAAAAGGAAGTAATAATTTAAGGACATTTGTTAATAAAACAAAAAGTAGAACTTTTCATTTTAGAAAATTTTCATCTTATCATTATTTGAAAAATGAAGAGTGATATTTGAGGAAAATATCTAATTAGTTGACCAAATTTAGTAAGATATGAATTGAGCAAGGCAATGGAAGCTAGTAAGAATGTAACATGCCAATATATAGATTAGTGAGTCATCTAAACTAGTTAGTGCCTGTTTATTATCTTAAGCAGAATTCTCCAACCTGTGGGTTGTAACATACTTGGAGTCAAATTACCCATTTATGGAGTCACATATCAAATATCCTGAATATTATATGTAACAATATTATATTATATATAATAATTCATAACAGTAGCAAAATATAAAAACAATTATGTGGTTTGGGGTAACCACAACACAGGAAGCTACATTGAAAAATATTGAAACACCATTAGAAAGATTGAGAACCACTTCAAGGAAAGAAAATACATTTTAAAATTATGAAGGCTTCCTCAATCTTCATAGATTCAGCCAACAAGGACTTGAAAAAATTTACCAAAATCTATTATTACATACAGAGCTTTAATACATCCTACCATCACCTGCCTATGCTGTATGATCCAAGACTGTTCTGCATCATCCTTAGTCATATTATAGCATTGTGTTACAGTGTCTGCTAAAATTATGTGAATTACCATTATATTAAGGAACTACAAAGAAAAACTGGGACATAAACAAACACTGCCAGAAAAGCAGGGCTGCTGTGGACTCTGCACTAAAACAATTTTCACGAAAACCAGTAGAGTGACCAACATTCAAATCTATCTGGAAGACTACAACTTGATTCCAATAATGAGAATTGTGGAGTAAATTACTCCAAACACAGCTGAGAGGTTCAAATTCTGTCCATAAGTGTTCAAAATGTGTCACCAACATGCCAGAGAATCTGGAGACCAGGGAGTAAACAAGGTTTTTGGATTTGACACTCTTCTTACCTATTTCTCTCTTTAACTTTCCATCCAATGTCTGACTCATCATTGTACGTTGGAAGTACACACATAATATATTTCGCCAGATTTCAGATTTGAAGCATTTTTTCTGAGAATGGATCACAACTGTAATGTCACTCATATCTGAATTATAGTTCATTCAGATGAAGTGTTTGATTTTTCAAGTTGATAGAAGAACAAGTGAAGATCTTTGGGACCACTCTAGTGAAAGAATGCATTTCACAGGGAAATAGGATATGAAGCCTCAAAGGAGAAGAGTAAGAATTATGTTCTGAATGTCCTTGTCCTCCAAATAAATATTCTTCTACTGAAATCCTGACTTCCATGGCAATAGCATTAGGAGACCAGGCTGTTTGCACAGGACTAAGACAAGACAGCAAATGCTTCATAAATTAGTAACTACAGTGGAGGCTCGTCCTGTTTCATCCTTTAGAATGAGAATGTTTCTCTGAGCCATTGTATATTAAAATATATAATTTCCGTTTAGATTTTGTAGGTGATTCCAGCTACAAGGTGAGCTTTGACTGCCAGAAAAGGCTGTGAAGCTTTTCAATGTGGACTTTCTTTTGCTTCTTTTTTTCTCTCTCTCCCTATCTTCTCTTCCTTCCTTATTCCCTCTTATTCCATCCCTCCCTCCCTTCCTCTCTCTAAATATATTTCTTTCCTTCTTTCCTTCTTCTTTTAAACCAGGTGTAGCATCTATTTGTTTCTGATGCTTCTCTGGTATTACATTATTCAGAGTCACCATAATGGAGACACCCATCATATTCTACCTTATTATAAAGTCACCAGAATTGAGACATCTAACCTTGAACTTAAATCTCTGGAACTGTGAGTCAGAACAAAACTTTCCTTCCTTCTTCCTTTCAAAAATAAAAAATAAATAGGTATTATGCTTGGAGATGTATGTGGCCTCTCACATGGGAAAATATAACAGGAAAGCAGTGCCTATGCAAATCTCACTAAAATCTGAATCTGTCCACTGACATTGGATTTCTCAGTATTCTTAAGAGAAAACCTATTTTATTCTGTTAATCACCAAGACTGCCTGCATGTATAAATACAATATCTCAATCCCAGTGCATCTAGCTCTTTCACTGAGCCAGACCATTTTTAATCATTTTTTTGTATTCCTTTTATGTTCTAAGAGTTTGCAATAAGGAGTCTTTCAACATTATGTTTGTTTCTCCATGTGGACTCCAGTGGTGTCTTATCATATGAAAACAAAATTATATTGACCTTGAGGAATAAGTCTAAACCTGTGATACTGTTTCATCAAGTGTATGTATTATTTAGAACAATACACTGATTCAAAAGAAATGAAAAAGATGTACTTTCTTATTGAAAAAAACGATAGCCTAAATACTCTAAGCAAATGGTGCACATCTTTAGGGGAAATGCTTAAGGTAATTAGAATATGGTAGCTGAGATTGGGAACTTACTGTAGAAATTATATTTATGGGATTCAGAAGATGTGTCAGATCCTTGTTGCAAAAGTCTGAGGACTTTAGTGTGGGTCAACAGCACCCACATAAAAGCATGTTTGATTGTGTGTGTGTCTGTCACACTAGACCTGGGTAAAATGGATTTGAGTTTATCTCAGTAACTCACTGCTTAGCAAGGCTTGATGAAATGGTGAACTCTGACTTCAGTAAAAGGCTTTATTAAAATATTAAATTTTCAGAAAGTAATAAAGATATTTTTGCATAGAATTCTGCTTTAAGTATATTCAGACCAACACAGACACAGGTACACACACACACACACCAGCATGTTTTACATTTTCATCTATGTTTATGAAAATTGTTTTAAGTATTTGGAAACAATAACACAAAACATCTTGTAATTATTTTATTTGCTGAACTAACATTTGGTATTTACATCTTTAAATGTATTTCTGAAGGCCTTGTGTCAGACACAGGAAACTTTCCAGTTCCTAGTAGTCTAGAAGTAATTCTATCCATTGTACCTGTGCTGGCAAAATGAAACTTGCTAAGAAGTGTTAGAAAGTAAGGAAATAAGGACGTTTATTCTAATTAAATACCTGAAATAAACATACCTTAATTCAAATTTAATTAAAACACTTATAAATGTAAATCATTTGCTGAAGACTTTAAGACTGAAATTTTCTGATATATTCTGTTTGTTTATTATTTGTGATTTACTATCAAGCAGAATTCTAAAGTCCTAAGAGAAACAGGACAGTCAGAGTTAATATGACATTGAACATCCTCAAGGGTGCAGAGCCCTGAACTGACATACCTGTATGTCTATTTGTAAATGTCATATATAAAGAAGATTCATATACTTAATTTACTCTGGGATGAGCTTTTGAAGCAAAACCAAATTTAAAACCCTTGGATATATGCCTAACCATACAAAAGGCAGAAATTTTGGCATTTAGAAAATAAAGATTAACAAGATAGCACAATACCTAGAAGAAAATAGAAATCTGGGCTCTTCCTGCTGACTTCCTTTATAACCTTAAAGCTTAACATTTATTTCTTTTACAATATTGGTTTTCCAACACCATGTTGTGTGTGTTTGGTGTGCGTGTGTGTTTGTGTGTGTGTGTATGAGAGAGAGAGAATTTTTAATTCCACTTTTATATTCCAAAAACTACATGGAACCTTACACTCATACAAAGGACTTGGTAATGATAGTTACTTCTAGAATTCTGATGAAAGTTTCTTGGTTGTTTGGTGACAGGAAATTATAGGAAATACCTTTTCCACTATAGACCTATTATTCACTTTTCCATTTTTGAGAGACAATACATAAAAGAAATGGAAAAATAAAAGGAAGGGAACAGAGGGAGGTAGGAAGTGAGGGAAAGGAAGAAAGGTGGGGTTCAAAGAGGAAGAAAATAGAGAGAGGAAGGAGAAGACGAAAGAAATATGAGGCTTTTTTTTTTACATTCAACATTAACCTCAAAGTTTTTCAACGATTATTCACATATTTTGAATATGATAAAAATGTTAATATGATGAACTAATCTTTAATATCATTGGGTATCCTTCATACTAAGTTTTAAATTATATTCTTTCTTGGTATTTTCTTTTTTGCTTTCCTTCATCCCTTCTTAACTCAAGAAACTGCATGAACATGTGCATAGTGGTCTATCAAATAATTGCTATTGAATGAGCAGAAACAGTGCTCGACTATCTGTTATCTACAAATGCAGAGCTTATGATATCTGCTAATACAGTGGATGAAGATCTTGGAATGTACAAGCAAGAGCAGGGAATTAGAAGAATCATTTCTTCAGCTCGGAGTCTCATCTTATCACTTTTGTTTGTAAGGATAAGTCAACTCATTTCAAAGAGAAGAATAAACAAACATTGCAGGCTTTACATTTAGATGAGCAGAATTGAGGTAATGGCTTTCTTTAACAATGAGAAAAAGAGAGAGACATAGTATTAAGGTTCTGTTATCTCTAAAGTCACCTAGAAATGAGAGATGTGTCATACTTGGAAATATTGCAAGAGAAGAAATCTTTGGGGACAAGAATTTAATATGCAGAAGCCACCACACTTCAAAGATGAATACCAAATTGAAAGTGTTGCAGCACTGAGGTTCATGTGTGGCTGTGAGATGCAAGCTCAGCCATCCTCAAGCTTTTGAAAAAGAGGCAACAGGGGGCAAATCAAGACATACATCAAAGCGCCTTCCTGGAATTGCTTGGCAAAGGTGAAACTGCAAGTGGCTGTGGAAATAGTGCTCTGTGGGTCAAGGCCACATCCAGTGGATTGCTTGGAGCACAAAGGGCTCTTCTCATTAACTTCCTGAATCTCCTTTTGAAACCTCCCAGTGAGCTGCAGTGTTCTGCAATGAGGCTTAACGCAGAAGCACTGGCCATGAAGGCACTACAAATTCATATACTGAAGTCTTGCTAGGAGAAAACATACCATCAATATTTTTTCACCTATTTTGTTAAGAATATTTGAAGGTTCATAGGACATTCCCTACATTAACTTCCTATGTCTTCCCCCAACTGCAAAACATTTGCTGGATGGAGCCAGTATTGTTATTTCTAGATTCTTAGTTTCTGTTATACACCTTTCAATCTGGCACCTACTGAAGCAGACATGAAAATAAAATAAAGTAAACTTGATACATTTAGTCCTATATAAATCTTTATGTGAGTTAAGGAATTGGCCTTCTGTAACAACTACTGTGTGCTGCACATGGTACTTTTTCCTCCCCTTAGTATTAGACGGGATCACAATTAACCAGAATGGCCTTGAATTTACTGTTACTAAATAACTCTACCTTCAGACACACCCCATAATTTGCTAAATACCCAAAGCTGTCACTGAACCTTTGATCCCCCAGTCTCCATCTCCCAAATGCCTCATCAGGTGCCTACTACCACATCTGGCTTTCATGATTATATTTATTATGGCTGCATTAATGAATACATGTGAGCCTAGAATCTAAACTCAAAGAACTTATAGGCATTCTGACCCAGGAGAGAATCCATACTTTCATAATCATGGACTTTTAAACATTGCAAGTATTTAAATAGTGTCTCACTCGTCGAGGTATCCTTAGTTTATTATTTAGTTCATCCATATCACCTCCTTTCCTCTCTGAATTTATAAAATGTATGTAATCATGGTTTACAGATACCAATAAAAAAAATTAATAAGCCCCCATTAGTAATAAAATAAAATGCAAAAGTATTAGTTTTTTTCTGAAAATCTAATGACTAGGGATCTTGAATTCAAGCTATTGCCTATAAACTAAGGAAACAACGGGGTATTTTTTTCACATCCTTTCTTATTTCTTTTTCAGTGCTTTTTCTCTTGACTCCTGGAATGTAGCACACAATCATTTTCTGAAACCCAGTTTCATTATTACCTCTTTAGAATATTTCAAATATTTTATATTTCCCATCTCAATAGTTACCCCCCTACCCACTTGTACTACAATGTCACTTAGAAATAACAAACAAAGAAAAAAATCTATAGCCACATGGATTTTCCTTAAAAAAATATTGACTTTTTTGCCAATTTCTTTAATGAATAAAGTCACATTTTCTATCCATGTATATCCTTATTCAAGGTCTCTTCCCCCTCCCGCCCCCTCAGATCCCTCTCTCTTCTCCACATCTCACCACCTTCTCCCCAGCATAGGCAGGAGATCACAAGGTCCCAATGTGCCATTGTCCCAATGTCCCAATATTGCTCATTTCAGCCTCCACTCCTGACAGATCCAGTTTTCTCCCCCATCGAGATTGAGTCAGGTGTTCCTCTAGGGAGAGTGGGATCCAAGATGTTGAGATTCTTGAGTTCTTTATATATCTTAGAGATCAATCCTCTATCACTTGTAGGGTTGGTGAAAATCTTTTCCCATTCTGTAGGCTGTCATTTTGTTTTATTAACAGTGTCCTTGGCTTAAAAGAAATTTCTCAGTATCAGGAGATCCCTTATTGATTGTTGATCCTAGTGTCCGTGCCACTGGTGTTGTATTTAGGAAGTGGTCGCCTGTGCCAATTCCTAGAAGGGTATTTCCCACTATCTTTTCTATCAACTTCAGAGTGACTGGGTTTATGTTGAGGTCTTTGACCTAATTGGATTTGAGTTTTGTGCAGGGTGACAGGCCTGGATCTATTTGCATTTTTCTACACACTACCAACCAGGTATGCCAACACCATTTGCTGAAGATACTATCTTTTTTCCATTGAATAATTTGGAGTCGCATTGTCGAAGATCAGGTGTTCAAAGGTTTTTGTGGTAATGCTCACATTCTCAGTTCTATTCCATTGATCCACAAGTCTGTTTTTATGTACCAGGCTATTATAATTACTGTAGCTCTATAGTATAACTTGAAGTCAGACATGGTGATGCTTCCTGAGGTTCTTTTGTTGAGCAAAATTGATTTGGCAATCCTGGCATTCCTGTTATTCCAAATGAAAGAAAGAGTACTGTTTTTTCAAGGTCTGTAAAAGATTGTGTTGGGATTTTGATGGGCAGTGCATTGATTCTGTAGATTGCTTTTGGTAGAATTGCCATTTTTCTATGTTGATCCTACCTATCTAGGAACAAGGGAGAATTTTCCATTCTCTGATATCCTCTTCAATTTCTTTTTTTAGTGATTAAAATTTTGTCAAATAGGTCTGTTACTTCTTTGGTTATAATTACTCCAAGGTATTTAATACTATTTTCAGCTATTATAAAAGGTAATGTTTCTCTTATTTCTTTTTCAGCCCTTTACCTTTAGTGTATAGAAGGGCTACTGATTTCTTTGAGTTGATCTTGTATTCTGCTACATTGCTGAATGTGTTTATCAGCTGTAGAAGTTCCTTGTAAGAATTCTGTGGGTCACTTATGTATACAATTACATCATCTGCAAATACAGATAGTTTCACTTCTTCTATTCCAATTGGTATCCCCTTAATCTCCTTTCGTTGTCTTATTGTCTTAGCTAAAACTTCGAGAACTATATTGAATAGATAAGGGGAGAGAGGACATCCTTGTCTAGTTCCTCATTTTAGTGGGATTGCTTTGAGTTTGATGGTGATTATGGGCTTCTTGTAAATCACCTTTATTTTATTAAGATATTTTCCCTGTATTCCTGATCTCTCCAGAGCTTTTATCATAAAGGAGTATTGGATTTTGTCAAAGGCTTTTTCAGCATCTAAGGATATGATCATGTGGTGTTTTTCCTTTAGTTTGTTCATATGAGGGATGATGTTTACGGATTTTCGTATGTTGTACCATCCCTCCATTTCTGGGATGAAGCCTATTTGGTTGTGGTGTATGATATTTTTTATATATTGTTGTGTATGGTTTGAGTAAATTTTCTTGAGAGTTTTAGCATCAATATTCATTGGTCTGTAATTCTCCTTCTTTGTTGTGCCTTTGAGTGTCTTGAGTATTAGGGTAATTGTGGCCTAATCAAAGGAATTTGGCAATATTCCTTCAGTTTCTACTGTGTGAAATAGTTTGAGGAATAATGATAGTAATTCTTCTTTGAATGTGTGTTAGAATTCTGCACTGAAACCATCTGGGCCTGGGTTTTTTTTGGGGGGGTGGCTTTTAATGACAGCTTCAATTTTCTTAAAGGTTATAGGTCTGTTTAAGTAATTAATCTGATCTTCATTTAATTTTGGTAGATGGTACCTGTCCAGAAGGCTGTCCATTTCTTTCAGGTTTTCCATTTTTGTGGAATATAGATTGTCAAAGTATGATCTGATAATTCTCTGGATGTCCTGGGGATCTGTTGTTATGTCCCCCTTTTAATTTCTGATTTTGTTGATTGGGATATTCTATCTCTGCTTTTTGATTAGTTTGGATAAGGGCTTAACTATCTTGTTAACTTTCTCAAAGAACCAACTCTTAGATTCGTTGATTCTTTGTATTGTTCTTTTTGTTTCAATTGTATTGATTTGAGCTCTAAGTTTGATTATTTCCTGCCGTCTACTCCTCCTAGGTGAGTTCGCTTCTAATTGTTCTAAGGCTTTCACCTGAGCTGTTAGTTCTCCAGTGTGGGATTTCTCTAGGTTTTTCATATAGGCATCTAGGGCTATGAATTTTCCTCTTAAGACTGCTTTCATTGTGTCCCACAAGTTTGAATACATTATGGATTCATTTTTGTTAAATTCTGGGAAGACTTTGATTTTTTTCTTAATTTCTTCCTTGACCCAGAGGTGGTTTAGCTGAGTGATGTTTACTTTCCATGAGTTGGTCAGCTTTCTGTGATTTTTGATTTGTTATAGGTGAGTTTAGGCCATGGTGGTACGATATGTTACAAGGGATTATTTTCATTTTTTTGTATCTATTGATATTTGCTTTATGACCAATTATGTGGTCAATTTTAGAGAAAGTCCCATGAGGATCTGAGAAATATATATATTCCTTTGCATTTGAGTGGAAGCTTCTATAGATATCTATTAAATCCATTTGCATCATAACTTCTGTTAGACTCCTTATTTCTCTGTTGAGTGTCTGTCTGGTTGATCTATCCTGGGGTGAAAGGGGGGTATTGTAGTCTTTCACTATCAGGGTGTGACAATTGATGTGGGATTTGAGCTTTAGAAGTGTTTCTTTCACATAGGTAGGTGCCCTTATATTAGGGGCATATATATTTAGGATTGAAATCTTCTCTTGACCAATTCTTCCTGTGATGAATAAGTAATGACCATATTGGTCCTTTTTAATTGCTTTTAGCTTGAAGTCTACTTGTTAGATATTTGGATGGCAACCCCAGCTTGTTTCTTAGGACCATTTGATTGTAAAATCCTTTCCCAACTCTTTACTCTAAGCCTGTGTCTGTCTTTGTGGTTCAGGTATGTTTCTTGTATGCAGAGCAGGATGGCTTTTGTTTTTGTATCCATCTTGATAGTGTGTATCTTTTTATAGGTGAGTTGAATCCATTGATATTAAGGGATATTATTGACCACTGATTGATATTTCCTGCTATTTTTGGTGATAGCTTGTATGTATTTCCTCTGTCTTTGCTATTTTTCTCTGGGATTTTTGATTGTTTGTGGTTACACAGGTGTATCTGGGATCCTTAGGCTGGAGTTTTCCCTCTAATGCTTTCTGGTGGGCCAGATTGGTAGATAGGTATTGTTTCAGTACTTCAGTACATTTCATGACTTTAACATGAAATATCTTGTTTACTCCATCTATGGTGATTAATATTTTTGCTGGGTATAGTATTCTAGTTTGGCAGCCATGCTCTTTTAGTGACTGTATTACTTCTGACAATTCCCTTCTAGCTTTCATCATTTCCATTGAATAGTCAGGTGTCATTTTGTTGGGTCTGCCTTCATAAGTAAGTTGGCCCTTTTCTTTTGAAGCTCTTAAAATTTTTTTCTTTGTTTGTTTTGTGGCTTTATTTTTATTTGCGCACTGATTTTTTTGGGGGGGGTCATATTTATATGGTGTTCTGTAAGCTTCTTGTATCTTTATAGGCATTTCCTTTGTAAAGTTAGGAAAGTTTTCTTCTATGATTTTATTGAATTCATTATCTGTGCTTTGAGCAGGTATTCTTCGCCTTCTTCCATTCCTATTATCCTCAATTTAGGCCTTTCCATGGTTTCTCAGGTTTCCTGAACATTTTGTGTTATGACTTTTTTTATTTTAGTATTTTTTTTTTGACTGACTTCATTTTAGCTACTGAGTCTTCCACCTCAGGGATTCTCTCTTTATCTCTTGGATTCTGTTGATTATGCTCCCTATCTGTAGTTCCAGCTCTTTTTTTCAGGTTTTCTATTTCTATCTTTGCCTTATTTTGTGCCTTTTTTATTGCTTCTATTTCAGTTTTTATTTCCTGTGATGTTTCTTTTATTTTTTGGTTTACTTTTTCTTGGTTTTCTTTCAAGGATTTGTTCATCTCTTCCAATTTTTTGTTTGTATTTTCTTCTATTTCTTTAATGGAATTTTTTTATATCTACTTTGAAGGCTTCAATGATCTTCAATGATCACCTGACTATTCAATGGAAATGATGAAAGCTAGAAGGGAATTGTTTTTGGTGGTGTTTCCTTCTTCTTCCTCTTCATTGCTCTGTTCAGGTCTTGTAGTTGTAGAACCACCAGTTTCTTCTGGAGTTGCCTTGTTGTTCTTTATATTATTATATGTATTTTTGCACTGGTGTCTTCCCATGTCTTCAGTGGTTCACAATTAGGTGGCTCCTATTCAGTTGTGGCAAGAGAGCTTGTGTGTCTCCTGTCTCCTCTGAGCAAGGGGTCTGCTTGATCTCTGATTCGGCTCTTGACAGGACTCTGAATTTCAAGGCCTCTGTCCTCTGATGAGACAGTTTGCCCTGGAGGTGGATCCGGCTGTGTAATGTGCCTTCTTTTAGTATTGGCTGAAGGAGCCCTTCACTGCCAAACCCTAGTCTTGATTGCTAAGGAGTGTCTGGGGTCAAGCACCATAGACTGATCCTAGTTCCAGAACACAGCTTTCTGGGCAGTGAATCAGGTGCTGGGGCCTGCTCACCTCACCTCTTCCCTGGAAGGAGTCTGAATTTCAAAGTCCTCAGTCCTTCTCTGCTGATGCAATTGGAGGCCGGATTGGCCATGCAAGGTCTCCTCTTTTAGGAGTGGCTGGAGGAGTCCCTCACAGCCAAACCCTAGCCCTGTGTGTTAAGGAGAATCTGGGGTCAAGCACCACAGTCCGATCCTGGTCCTGGAACACAACTTCCCAGGCAGGGAATCAGGCTCCAAGGCCTGCTCACCTCGGGACAGATTCTCGCCTTTTTGCCAGTTTAATCCCATCTTCTTTTGACCACTTGTTATCACAATCTCTATATTCACTCTTATATGTTAGACAGGTATGTGTTGATTTAATTAAATTTATGGTTGTGGAATTCAATCTGTATAATTAGACTATTTTACTAAAGTAAGTTTTACTTCTTTAGACAAAGCTATATGGAGCAAAGTAGTATAGACTAATCTATTTAAGATATTATGGAATGTAAAACATAATTACCATCTATTATCTACAAACTGCCTGTTTCTAAGACACTGCAATAATTCAATCTCCACATCAAAAAAACATATTGATGAACAAACATATAAGCAAAACAATTTTTAAATCCTCAGTTGAAGGATAAATAGACTAGTATGAAGGCTCATTGCATCCCAAAAAAAGATTGGAGTGGCATAATTTCAACTTTTCATCTATTTGCTTCATTCTCTCTGTGTGTTCTTTGACATATCAAAAAAAAATCTCTTGTTAATCTTTGAGTATCACTTTTTTTTTCTGCCTGTTTAATTAGGTTCAGAATTATCTGATCTCACTGTGCAGCTCTCTGTTGCCTTGTTTTTACAGATTGTTTTAACATCCTTTAGATGTTTATATTTTTCTTTAAGGCTAACCCTGAAGCACATGCTACAGTGTAGCTCACCATCCATGACAGAAAAAGAGTACATTTCCAGGTTGTATCAATGTTCTCCACTGAGAAGTCTATCACTTACCCAGAATACTACCATTACTCCTCAAACTATTTCACACAGTAGAAACTGAAGGAATATTGCCAAATTCCTTTTATGAGGCTACAATCACCCTAATACCCAAGCCACTCAAAGACACAACAAAGAAGGAGAATTACAGACCAATTTCCCTCATGAATATTGATGCGAAAATTCTCAACAAAATTTTGGCTAACCGTTTACAACAA
>PVIH01014098.1:0-55430 GCA_004025045.1 Sigmodon hispidus | reverse complement strand
TTTCTGTGTGCCATCACATCTGTTATTTTTTAACTTTTCTTTTTTCTTTTCCCTCCTCCTCCATTGAGGGCATCCATGCATGATTAACATGTAAAATTCCAGTGACCTTCATAATTACAAAGGTCCTACTTGCCCAGCTTCACCTACAGATGCCTTGAATTTGGAGAAGAAAGACTTGAAAAGCCCATAAAGCACATCTGGATGTCTCTCTTAAGTTCCTTTTGATCTCAAGCTGTTCAGGGGTTGTGGTTTGCAGTTCTTTGCTGTTTGTCCAAAGTTTACCAATGAGTGGCTATATCCCCTGCTTATCTTTCTGGGTTTGTGAGGATATTCACTCAGGAGGATATTCTCCAAATCCATCCATTTGCCTGCAAATTTTAGGATGTTTCTTTTTTCTGCTGAGTAGTACTCCAATGTGTAGATGTAACATAGTTTGTTAATCTATTCTTCAGTTGAAGGACAGCTTGGTTGATTCCAGGTTCTTGCTATTATGAATAATTGCTGCTATGAACATAGTTGAGCTAATGCCTTTGGAGTGCGAATATGCATCTTTAGGGTATATGCCCAGTAGTGGTATTGCTAGATCCTTGGGGGGATTGATTCCCAGTTTTCTTAGGAACCACCATACTGCATTCCAGAGTAGCTGAACAAGCTTAAACTCCCACCAACAATGGAGGAGTGTTCCCCTTGCTCCACAACCTCTCCAGCATAGGCTGTCATCTGTGTCTTTAATCTTAGTCATTCTGACAGTTGTAAGGTGGTATCTCAAAGTTGTTTTGATTTGCATTTCTCTGATGGCTAAAGATGTTGAGCACTTTTTCAAGTGCCTTTCAGCCATTTGTAATTCTTCTGCTGAGAATTCCCTTTTTAGTTCTGAACCCCATTTTTTGATTGGGTTACTCAAGGTTTTGGGCTCTAGTTTCTTGAGTTCTCTATGTATTTTAGAGACCAGTCTTCTGTTTTATAATCTCAGTCATCTCAGAGACAGATATGACTGTTTTGTAAACAGAGAGATGGAGAGGTACCACATTGTTCTGGTGTGGGTGGCTTCATGCTGTCTTCTGATTCTGAAATTCAGAGCTTTGGAGGATGAAGATGGAGGGGTGGGGCCTGAGCTGCCCTAGTGCTTTCTGGTGATTGGCCATTCACCAAGAGAAGAGTGGCGATTGGTTAATGGAGTGTGTTTGAGAGTGTGCCAGTCAGGGAGGGAGTGACCGGAGGGAGGGACTACAATGAGTTGCTCATCATCTCTGAACTTTCACATTCTCATTTTGGTAAACTATCCCAGGAATTTGCGTTTGCTAGAGCTACTGTGAAGAGCAGGTGTACTGGCTAGCTTTATGCCACAAACTAGATACAGCGGAGAGGAGGGAGCCTCAGGTGAGAGAATGTCTCCGTAAGTTCAGGCTGCAGGCATTCCCTTAGAGCATTAATCAGTGATTGATGGGGGTGGGCATAGCCCTTTAGGGGTGTGCTATTCTTGGTCTAGTGGTCCTGGGTTCTATAAGAAAACAGGTTAAGTAAGCCATGAGCAAGCCAGTAAGCATCACCCCTCTGTGGCCTCTGCATCAGCTCGTGCCTCCAGGTTCCTGCCCTGCTTGAGTTCCTATCTTTACTTCCTTTGAAGATGAGCAGTAATGTGGAAATATGAGCCAAACAAACCCTTTTCTCCTCAACTTGCCTTTTGATCAGTGTGTGTCATCAAAGTAATAGAAGTCTTAACTAAGAAATCAGGTAAGTATTTAGGATGCCCATTGGGTGGGCAGCTAGAACTGACATTACAGCAGGTGTCTTGCCTCTTTCTTGTCTACCAGGAGCACTGGGGCTTGTCTGGAACTTACTTCCAAAAGAATGTTAGATCTTGAAAGCCTTTTTCCCCTGGTTTTCAGGACAGGGTTTCTCTGTGTAGCCTTGGCTGACTTGGAATTCACTCTGTAGACCAAGATGGCTTCGAACTCAGAGATTCCCCTTCTTCTGCCTCCCAAGTGCTAGTACTAAAGGAGTGTGCCACTACATATGGCTAGATCTTAAAAACTTTAAGGAGGTGCCACAGGTTTGTGTTTAGGGTTAGGAGACAGGGTATGGCCATGTGACTTTTCATGGTGTCCCTCCCCCCTTCTCTAGATTTCTCTGGGTGACCTAGGATGAAATCAAATGGTATTTGAGTGAGTATGCTGTAAAGGCTGCTGTTTCTGTTCTATCTATGGCAATGACCCCATCTCTGTTGTTATCACTGTCTCATTGCTAATGAAGGTAACCCCCAAGAAATACATGATATCAATTGATATTAAAACCCAAGTTGCCCTGTAGGCATATTTCAGAGAGATGTATGGCTGTAGGTATTAGAGAACACTAAGGATGTGTATTGGTAGGCAGTGATGAAGGGAACATTGAAACTATCCTAGGGCCTCTAGCACTAAGAAAACAACCTTTAGTATTTGACTTCTGGAACCAAGGGACACAGAAAGAAAGCAGCTAACTGAGTTCAGTCCAATGCTTATTAGATCTTGAGCCAAAGAGATGTATGTTCCCACTTGATTGAAAACAATGAAAAGGTAAAGATTGGCAAAGCAGAAAATATAGTGAGTACAACCTAGGTCAGGCTGGAGTACTTGAGGCTGGAGAGGCTATGGATGCATGCTTGGTCTTGATCCAATAGTTAAGACTTAATTTATGTGGTGCTTATAAGCAAAGAAATAATGTAATTAAATTTCAGTTCTATCAATGTCACTATTAGACACTATTAGAGAGTGGATTAGAGGGAATGAGGCAGGTTGTAAAATGGCAGTTATGTTTGAGAATAGGAAGGAAGAGAAAAGCAAAGAGACATTGCTGTTGTCAAAATGGAAGGGTGGATGGATTGGCATTTGTATGGGAAATGTTGAGTGTGGCTCTGAAGTGGTGGCTGGGGCCGAGATTCCATAAGAGAGAGTGTGTGTCCCGAGGGACAGTTACGTTGGAGTGGCGGTCCTGGGTTGTGATGCTAAATGAGCCTTCTTCTACCACAAATCGAAGGCCAGTACTTCTTCTTTTATTCTCTGAGCCCAGAAAGGGGATATGGCTTTCTAGAAATCAATTGCCAAGTTAAAGATGATTAAATTTCAATACAGTTAATTTAAAATGTTAAAGACTTTTAGATAAGGCAATTGTGGCTACGCTGGAATTGAGTCAACCTTCTGTGATAGTTAAAGTTGATCACCAGCCTGATGGGATGTAGAACCCTCTGTGAGTAGTTATCAAGATGAGGATAACTAATACATCCTTTGATCTGGATAGAGAGCCCTGTCCACAAAGTGCACATTCCAGTGGTCTCAATGCTCCTCTTCTAATTCCCACTCAGTTTTCTCAGAAACCTCATGTGACAAGTGGAACTGTGACTACTTTACAGAAGAGGAAAAAGCCTCAGGGCCAAGTGATGTGTCAAAGGTGCATTCTAACCCTTCTGATAGCCCAGCTTGCCAGGCCTCTTAGACTCCTCCATCTCCTATCAGCCTCATGCTACCCTTGCTCTCTAGGAGTCAGCAACCAACACCGATAACATCACCTCTGAAAACTTACCCTCCTAACTTCTATGATACTGTATCAGCCTGAGCACAGTTCAAAATTAATGATGACCACCATTGATCCCCTAGGCTTTATTAAATCTTCACCATCTCTGGCTTCAACATCTTGAATCAGAAGCCTATCATTACTACTAAAGATTTCTCCCCATCCTCTTCTTCCTCTTCCTCCAGCATTTTTGTAATATGGACAAGGAGACTTCTAAAGTTTTCCTGGGTTCAGGATTATTGCTTTAGTGTATTAGCTGAGATGAACAGAGCTTTGATGCCTGAGTTTTTACTGCCAGGTATAATTCTGGTTTTGTAGGATTCACATTTGTGAGTAATCATTATACAATTGTATACAATGTATGTATTTCCAAAACTTAAAAAAATCTGTTTTGTATCAAGAAACAGGAAGTTAACACAAGTATCCTGTAGAAATAGTTTAAGGATAGAAAGATTTTGGAAGAAACTCATTATGAACTGTATTGGTCTGCTTAGGCTACCATAGCAAAGTACCATGGACTGGATGGTTCATAAAAACTGTTATTTATCTCCCCTTATTTCTGGAGACTAGGGTCCAAATTATGGTCCTGGTAGGATTGGTTTTTCTGAGATCTTTCTTCTTGGCTCTAGATGGCTGCTTTCTTCTGGGTCTTCACAAAGTCTTCTCTCTCTGGGTCTGAGTCCTTGCATCTCCTATAGGGTATAAGTCATATTGGAATAGGCTCCACCTGTTGAGTGAGTAAAGCGTTTGCTGTGTAAGCATGAGGGCATGGGTTCAGATCCCCACTACTCATATAAAAGCAAAGTGTGGCATGGTGGCTATCACCTCAGGTGGGGAGCAGAGGGATCAGATGGATCTAGGACTTGCTGTCTGAAACAGCATTTTTTTTTTGAGAGATTCTGTCTTAAAAAATGAGGTGGAGAGAGACAGTGAACAATAGCAGACATCAATCAGTGGCCTTCACACCCATATGTAGGTGTGTGTATATTCATATGTATACATGGAACACACACATATACACAGCATACACAGCATACACATAAGCAAATAGAAGACACTTTCTTCAAGTACATTCTGATGTGTTAAGACTTCAACATATGGATGGGGGCCATAATTCAAACCTCACAATGTTATACTGACTATTGATAGTAAACAAATTGCCACAGAATGCAGCAGCATAAATGGTAGACTTCCTGAAGCTCACAAATTGTCATTTGCACAGGAGGGTCAAGTTGTATTTATTCCATCATATAAGATCCCATATTACAACCTCCCTGCAGCTATAATAATTCACTCAGGTATCCTATAGCCCAATTTAACATGGGACTAATCAATCATTCAAAACCACTGGTCATCTGTGATGCCAGTGTGAAGATGGTTCACACTGTGAACAGGAACTTTCATCTTGTTTGTATGCCTAGCAGCTGCTGAAGTATGGGCATTATATGTACTTGTTGAATGAATAAATGAATGTCAGCTGCTCAACCTAATCTCTGAAGATGCAGGGCTCACAATGGTCGAGGCATTGGAAGGAAGAAATATGTGATAAACCATGATATAGGAACTTACAGATGTCATGCTCACTTCTAGCAGAGACTGGAAGAATACTTGGTAAGAGTGACTGAGAAACAAACACAGGCTCCTGATGCTACCTGTGGGGCACTCTTTAGATTGATACTCATTGTCACTTAGTCATGTGTGCTTGGAAAGCACCTATTTGGGAGGCATCTCTTCTTCATGTGCTCCATTCACAACCATCTTTTACATAGACATCCTCTGACTCCAAAATCAAGAAAGCTGAAGCTTAGAGGACTTGTGGGCTCTTGAGAGTGACCCACTTAGATAATGGGAGGTCTTTTCACTCAAAGGTATTTCTGTTAAGGAAAACCACAATACTTTTTTTTTTTTAAATCTGTGAGACATTTTCACAAGCTGCACCTTAGTACCAAAATACAAAACTACAGTATGTATATAAGAAGCTTTCTTGGGGCTGAGATGAGTCAGCCATTAAAAAGGCTTACCATTCTTGCAAAGGACCTGAGTTTGGTTCTCAGTACTTATGTTGGGGAAGCGTACAACTACCGATAACTTCAGTTCCATGAGGAGACAAAGGCCCATTTTTGGCCTCTACTGCACACATATGGCATTTACACACACACACACACACACACACACACACACACACACACACACACACACACACAGAGCTATCTGGAATTAATATCCAGATAAATATCACTCTGTCAATAAATGTCATTTTGCTTGTTTCCTTTTGAGAATATTGTTATGTAGGCTAAAATGGCCTTGCCTCTGTGATTGCCTTGTCTCAGCCTGTTAAGGACTGGGATTATAGGCATGTACCACAAGGCTTGGCACCGTGATTATTTAATATCTTTCAGTGCCATTTTAGATGTGTTAAAGGTACCTTCTCATTTTGAAGAGTTTCCCTGAATCATGGAGAAACTTGTAACCCCTGCTCCTTTTGCAGCTTTGGGCGTGGTATGGCTCTGCGAAGCAAAGGCTGCTGACAAATGCTGCATTTAGGGTGTACTCTACAAGCCAACAATAGGAGAGAGGAATATTCTGGAGATGGCAGTAACAGAGGTCACAGTGTCTCGGAGGCCACACACAATTGCGTTTGCAGCCAGTATCAGTAGAACAAGCTGAGTGTACTATGGGTACTGGGCACCTGTGCTTTTGGGGTTCTATGGAAAGCTCCTTGGGCATTGTTCTCAGGTGCCAAGCTCTGGCCGGACTTTCTGTCAGGCTGGGCATGCAGTTAGGTATGTACTATCATACACCATGGCTTGAATCTCACTTTTGCTTACATCATCTAGAATGAATGCTGTTGAGCAACTGAGAGAATGGACTGATCTGATGAACTAGAGCTTTGTGATGTTTTGTAAAATAAGGCTTTATGCATAAGGACCTGACACAGGCTTTTTATAGAGTAGGCTCAAGGCCAAGGGTCGTTCTTTCTGTTCATTTTGTGACTTGTTTTTTTCTGCCAACTTCTCTTGAGTACCTGAGAAATGAATGTTGCATTTTAACTGTATGCTTTAAACCAATAGTCTCAGTTCAGGATGGCTTTGCCTTGCAGCAAGTGCCAGACGGTATCTGGGGACAGTTTTGGTTGTCACAACCAGAGATGGGGTTCTGTTGGCATCTAGAAATAATGAACTTTGGTAATCATCCTACTATACATTGGACAGTTCCCACAGCAGAGAAGTTTCCAGTCTTCCATCTATTCAGCGGACTGGATGGTCTCAAACCCTGCTGTAGACTGAGGGAAAGAAATATGGCAGCCACTTTCCAGTCCACAACGACATTACCACACTTTGCCAGGACAGATTGCAGTTATGGAAAACCTGCAGAGGTAGGATCGTGAGGCCAATCTACAGTCAAAAACTTCCAGGTTTTCTGAGGTTATGAGAGCAGAAAATAGAATTGTGCAAATTAAAAAAAATAGCTTGTATATTTGTTATTTTGTGTATTGCACACCTGTGTGTGTGTTGGAGGGGGGGAGATTGAGAGAACTAGAGACTGTGCATATATGATAAAATGTCCTTAAGGAAGTCAGCTAAGAAGAGAGCTAGTGGAAATTGGTTTTCTTTTTCTACCATGTAGGTCATGTGGGTCCTGGGGATTGAACTTGGAACGTCAGGCTGGACTGCACATATTTTACCTGATGTGCCATTCACCTTCAGGATTTTATTTCTAAAGTCCTGTACTAAGCAACCAGAAAAAAAAAATCAACCAATAACTCTCTCAGTTTCTGATCAAATGGGCAGTAAAATCAGGAAATTCCCATTTCTGGGTGACAGTTTTGACAATGCTGTTTTAATTTCTGGATTTTTCTGGTTCAAAGGATCTCGGTATTTCCCTCACAGACTGTAAACTGAGATCATGCCCACATACAGTAGCAGTCTCTTGGAAGTTAGGCACTTTTATGAGGACACAGAAAATTGAAACATAAAACATCAAATGGGCCATTTCTTTTAACCACAGATATGACCTAGATGGAATGCCATGCCGCTCGCAATCTTTATAATGACTTCAGCTCACCCCAGAAGGAGGAGGTGTCCAGAGGTCACAGTGGGTCTGCTGATGAGCTGTGGCTCTCATTAAATTTCCTTCCCTCCTTGGTCCCGATCCCCCTCTGGAAGCTGAAGATATGGATAAAATGAGCTCTAAATCCTTCCAGAGTCTGGGACATTTAAGGGTCACTACACTTCCCGGGATTTCAGTTCTGTCTAGCAAGAAGCAGTCTCATGAGTGTGTTGGGGCCTCAGCTGCAGAGCCTGGTCTGGGTAGAAGTCAGAGGTACCTCCACCTGACAGTGCTCCTGAAAACATCGTTGGGGAGAACCAGTTGCTTTAGTTCAAAGACTCAGCTGCCGTTGCTATTCTGGTGAAGGAGTGTGAGCCCACGAACAGGGCTCATCTTTCCAGGTGAATTCTTACACTCCAGGCTAAGTCTCTGCCCTTTCAGTGCAATCCTCATTTCCCAGCTGTTGTAGAGCATTATTTTAAGGTGTGTAATTTTTGTTTACGATGCACCCGTTTAACTCTTGGAAGCTGTGTTACTGTGCCTTCTAAAAACACCTGATGCTCTAATAAAGAACTGAATGACCAATAGTGAGTCAGGAGAGAGAAACAGGTGGGGCTGGCAGGCAGAGAGGTTAAGGAGAAGGAGAAATCTGGGAGAAGGAGGAAGAAGGAGGAGGAGCCAGGGGCCACCCACCCAGCTACGCGGCCACCCACGGAGTAAGAGTGAAAGTGAGGTTCCAGAAGTAAGAAAAGGAAAAAGCCCACAAGCAGAAGGTAGATGGGATAATTTAGGTTAAGAAAAGCTGACAAGAAACAGGCCAAACAAAGGCTAATCATTTATAATTGCAAATAAGCCTCCATGTGTGATTTATTTGGGAGCTGGGTGGCAGGTGGCCCCCCTCCAAAGACCAAAAATAATCAACAACACCCAACCTAGTCTCTATAGATGAGTATTCTTCAGTAGAGCAATGATGTGAGATTGATTTCCAGGTACTCCTGTGTACATAATCTCTGTAGTCATATATATATGTATGTATATATACACACACATACATACTATATGTTTGATTTTTAGAAATAGCTTTAGTTTAATTGTGTGTAGGCTGTGTTTGTGGAGGAGTTTGTGTACAGGTGCAGGGTCCATGGAGGCCAGAAGGTGGCACTGGACCCCCTGAGTAGTGGGAGTTACAGGTAGTTGTGAGCCCCACAATACAGGTGTTGGAAATTGAAGTCCAGTTCTCTGGAAGAGCAGGGAGCCCTCTTAATTATTGAGGCATCTGCCCAGCCCTTCTTTTGTGTTTAATGTTAATTTTTATATTCCATTTTTATAGTTTCTTATTTTTACAAACATTTTTATTGAAGTATAAAAGTACAGAGATCACAGAGTGCCTCTGGACCAAAATTCGTGAGCTGAAGGCTGTATCAGAGAGACTGGACTTCTGGTACCCAGCATTAGGGGAACTCTCTATTCAGCTGCTCTGTGGAAATATTTAACAAAGCTAAGCAACTATAACCTTTGACTTCTGACTTTGTCATTGAATTGTTTGTAAACATTGTAATTAAATCATAAGCTCTAACTTTATTTAGGTTTTCATAGACTCTTCTGTTTTGTGATATCTAATAATAGTTTTAAAGAATATGGTTTCCAATTTTATTCTTTAACAATGGCATTCATTCTATTGTTGATGTTTGCCTTTTTCTCTTGTACTATTGTGCTTCCATGAACATTCTCATACATGTGCTTCAATGACTTCATGGACCAGTTGAATATATGTACTTTGGGAATCTTCCTACTGATCACGTGACTGAATCATATGTGCTCAAGTACAATCTTAACGTAGTTGAAATTGATTCACTGACCTTTATTTCCTCCTAAAATGTGCTGGTATGGTAATAAGCTATGTTAAATTGGCATTTAATAATCATACATTTTATAGGGAATAGGTAATATTTTGAAATATTACATGGAAAATGATTAAATCAGATTAGGACATCAATCACCTCTTTTGTCATTTTTTTTTTTTGTGGTGAGAATATTTAAAATTTTCTCTTCAGACTATACTGAGCTATACTTTATTGTGACTAAAGCTCCTGATTGTACAGCAGAACTTCAGAGCTCACTTTGTAGCCTTGTCCAATGTCCTCTTGGCACTTCTCAGGCTTCAGTAATCATCACTTTTTCTAGTCATATGAGATTAACATTTTAACATATGAGCAAGTTCACATGATGTCTGTCTCTTTGTGCTCAGCTAATTTTATTCAACAAATATTCTCCCCATTCATTCACTGCCTCATATACAGCAGCTTAACTTTATTAGTTTGGGAGAGACTTGAAATCTTTACAACTGAATCTTCCAGTTAACAATGTGTATTTATTCACATTAGTATATTTATCCATATATGTTTTCTTCAGTTTTAAAAATAGATTGTTTTATTAGTGTGTATGAGTGGGTGTTTGTGTGTGATATACACATATGCATGATGGTTCCACAAGAGGCAGAAGAGGAATTCACTGTGGATGCTGGGAGCCAATCTCTAGCCCTCGGTAAGAGCAGCATGCAAACACTGAACCAGCTTTCCAGTCCCCTTTATTGAGTCTTCATGTTAACAGTTTTCAGTATAGACATTGTACATGGATGGTGCTCCATACACCTCAGGTGATTTTGCTTTTACTGAAAACGGTTTTGTAATGTGACTTTAAAAATTCAAATTTTGAATCATTGCTAATATGAAGGTATAGCTAAAAGTCCTAAGAGTTTATATGACAGTTTTTCATGGACACAGTTGGACCTAGAACAGTGACTTAAGTCTTATCTTTCCCAAGTCTTCTGGCTCTAGCCTCTTTCTTGAGCCTTAATGTGTACAGTAGAATCACTGATATGGGATGTCTTTCTGTATGCTGTGAACATGATTATTATCATTGCTTAAAAAAGAAACTGTGGTGATATACATTTAATACAATTAGTCTGGAATATCAGTGCACAGAGCCATCTCTCCAGCCTTGTTTTGTTTTTTGAGACAGGATTTTCTGTGTAACAGTCTTGGCTGTCCTGGAACTTCCTTTGTAAATCAGACTGGCCTTGAACTCACAGAGATCCTTCTGCTTCTGCCTCCCAAGTCCTGGGACTAACAGCATGTACCACCACTGTCTGGCTTTGCTGTAGCTGACTCTCATATCCCAGATTAATTTATTAAATAAATATCACCACAAAACTGTTTTGGCTTATGGCAAGGCAGCTTAGAAGCAGGTGAAAAATCCAAGCAGAGATAAAGAAGACGAAGAAGGGTGGAATATGAGAGACACATCCAGCCATTTAAGAAGAAAGATGCAAAAGTATCGGTAAGTCACTAGCCATGTGGTAAGGCATAGATTAATAGAAATGGCTTGAGTTAAGTTGTAAGAGCTAGTTAGTACTGAGCTTCAGCCATAGGTCAAACAATTTTTAGTTAATATAAACCTCTGGGTGATTATTTTATAAGCAGCTGCAGGACAGAGGGTGGGAGAAATTTGTTTGAACTGAGGTCCGGAAGGGTCAGAAAACTGGCTACAAATTACCCATCCAAAACACTGTGGAAATGGGATAAGTCTTAGCTTTAGCCCCAGCCTCAGGAGAAAATTGTATTTTTTCCTCAAGGTGGGGTTTCATGTGTTTAGATACTTTAGCTAAAGAAAGACTCTTTATGCCTTTATGAGTCCTTATAATCAAGGGAATGATCCAGTTTTCCTTAAAATTTTTTGAGTAACTTTTTTTGTATTAATGTTACAATGGCTTGATGAAATCTATCTTATATCTATCTCATTCTGATGAAACGTGTGTAATGTTATTGTTACCATTTTCCCCTGAAGTGTTTGGAAATAAAAGCACCAGGGAAGCTATCTCGTTCTAAAATTTAAGATATTATAGAATATCTTATACTAACTCAGTTTTATAATAAAAACATATATATCTCTGAGATTTCCCATTTCTTATAATGATGTGGTCTTTGCTAGATAACTTTATATTGACTTGACACAAGTTAAAGTCTTGTGAGGGGGGAACCCAACTGAGAAGATGCCTTCATAAGACTGAGCTATAGGCAAGCCTGTAGAGCCTTTTTTCATTGGCGATTGATGTAGGAGGGCTCAGCCCATTGTGGGTGGAGAATCCCTGAGTTGGTGGTCCTGGGTTCTGTAAGGAAGCAGCAGGCTGAGCAAACCATGGGGAGCAAGCCAGTAAAGAGCACCCCTCCATGGCCTCTACATTAGCTCCTGCCTCCAGGTTCCTGCCCTATTGGAGTTCCTGTCCTGACTTCCTTAAATGAGGGACCATAATGTGAAAACCAAAGCCTCTTTCCTCAGCTGAGTTTCATCATAGCAATAGTGATGCTAACTAAGACATGGTCAGTGTGTTTTTCAAGGAATCGGTCCATTTCTTTCTATATTTCAGATTATTTCTGTGTAGCCACTATTAGTACATTTTTCTTGTCTATTAAATTTCTTCCTGTACAAACTAGAATAGTGTTAAAATTTTTCTATGTTGGTAGTTTTTATTCTTTCGTATTTTGTTAAGGAGTTGTTTATTAGTTTCTAGGAAGAACTTTTGGGCGTGGTAAATTTTCTGTTACTTTGTTTTATATTTTAATGATATTTGCTATCTTTGTTACTTATTGTCATCTACTGTCTTTGGATTTGGTTTTATATCTTTTTTCTGACTTCTGGAGATGGATAATTAAACTATTGATTATTAGTTTGCTTTTATTTCAATAGACATAGGACTATAAATTCTGATACTCCTAAGCTCTTCTGTATTTTTATTTCGTTATAATTTGACACAAACCAACTTCATGGTTTTGTGATTTCCTTTTGACTGATGGCCTACTTAAGAAGTGTTGCTAATAAGTGTTTTAACTTTTAGACGTTTTCTTTTTATATTTTGTTACTAATTTATCTTTTTGTCCTTCTTCCTTCCTCCCCCTTCCCTCTCCCTCCCTCCCTTTGTCTTCCTTCCCTCCCTCTTTCTCTTCCTCCTCTCCTCCTTGTCCCCCTGTCCCCACTCTCTCTTGTGCTAGAGACCAAACCAACAGCTTTATTCTTGTTCCACTGATCTATCATTTAGTCACATCCCAGTCTCCCCCAACCACCCCCCTTTTTTGAGGCAGAGCCTTGCTTCATAGCTTGATATGGCCTTGAACTCATCATGTCCCCACAACCCATCTGTTTTGTTTTCTGAGTGCTTAGGCTACAGGAGTATACTACCATGTCATGATCATTATTGATATGTACCTCCCTCTCTAACTGGCAGAATAAGGTCTGTTTTTGAAACTGCTGGGACTTGTTTTATGGCTTATAATACCATCAATTTTAATAAGGTCCCTTGCCATTTGCAACAAATGTATATACAGCAGATATTCATAATAACAGGGATATTAGGATAATAAGTTATTAGGATATATTTGTTAATTATGCTATCTGAATCTTCTATAGTTTTACTTATATATTCTCTGTCTCTATACTTTACAGAATAATCAGTTACTAATTTCTGTAATTGCATTTTAAACCACAATTTGAATCAATATTGCTTTGCTTAAGAAAATTGCTTTATTAATTTAAGCAACTGTTGTATGTACATGTATGTATGTGTGTGTGCATGTCTGTATATATATACATGTTTGTATGTGCATGTGAGTATATGTGAGACTGTGAGTGTGTGTGTTTAGCCATATGTGTGCGCGTGTGAAGTTTGTATTGTTCTTATGCAGCTGATCTACTCCATTGCTGCAGGATGTGATGTGAGGAATGCTGAAATGTGATGCAGATATTGAAAAGCATTGTTAGAAGCCCCATTCACTGCACCCCAGTATTAGCAGCTTTTGTGTGTATTCTGTTTAGATGAACAGTAGAGCTACCTAGTCTCCCTCATTCCCCCTCTTCTCCATCTCTGCTAACACCAATAAACCCAAATAGGCGTGATTATCACTCAGTTCCCCCTCAGAAACTTAGATCTTTACATAATTTTCTGCCTTCTTGAATTTTAAGGACACAGTTACAAACTTGTAAAAAGAGGGCTTCTCTGTGCTGAAAGGAGAGGAGAAAAATTCTACTGTGGTACTTTTTCCTAAATTACAAATTAGAATTCATAGTTGAATTTTTATGATTTGTGTGTGAATTGGTTTATTTGAAAAATCTTGTGTCATTATAAAGTTAAATGTGCTTAGCAATCATTTTAAGAGATCATTAATATGGACAGAAAATAGCTACTTGGAAACTGATATAAAATACAGGAATATAATGTTTGGGAAGTGGAGATATTACAGTCCTAGTAAATTAGACAATGTAGCTGTTGTAAGTGTATAAAATATCTTCTTCAAGACATTGTCAGACTACTCTAGATTTCTCCACAGCACTTTATTACAGACTAATATGCAATGCCACAAGTAAGGCTTCATGGCCATTGCTGAGGGAACTCAGTGAGCAGTATTTATATCTAGTAATAATGGAAGACATCACTGCTGTTAAATTACTTGGGAGGAAAAGGCACTTCTCCAGGATGGAATCTTCTTCTCCTGAAGGTATCACACAGTAATGAAAAGGGTGCATGAGAGCAACAAGAGGTCAGAGTGCACTCACTCCAAGTCTGTTACTCATCTGCCCTGTGATTTGAGCAAATAATCTCCTCTGTTTTGGCAATAGATCTCCATCTGTAGAAGCAGCGACTGCTAACTAACACTCGGGTCTGCTGAGCTGAGAATCCTTACACAATAGTGAGAAGGCTAGGATGCCAGAGGGAATCCCTAGGACTAGAGTGTCTGGAATTCTGAAGAATACTGCCTTAGCTTTTTATTTTATTTCTGAGTTATTAGTTTAGTTGAGTGCAAATGATGCTTTTAAGAAGTTGGCCATATTTCAATCAAAATTTCGACTTTACTAACATGAGTTGTGCTCACTCCCATCATGGTGAGAAATCTTAGACTGTTCTCAAATGGACAAATGTGGACTCCCATTCACATTACCAAGACCCTGGCCTGTCTCATCTCTCCACATTGCCAGGCAGGTGTCATGTTATCCTCTGATAGAATTGCCAATAGAACATGCCCTTGTTATCAGCCTCTTGCTGGCTATTGGGCTAATGTTTAAGATTCAGATTCTAGCAAATCTCTGGAATGATAGGAGAGTACATAAGCTAGTCCAGCATGACATGCCACAGCTGGAGAGATGAGGGGTTGGGTTCCAAAGGCAACAGGAAGCAGGAGATTGCAGCTTCCAAGAGATTGGACAAAAGACGGAGCCTATAGTCTGTTAATGCGAACTACATTAGAGATGCCTGTCTAGAGCTAGTATCTGGAGGGGAAGCTGTGTGCAGCTCCTGTATGTCGGTTAGAGAATTAGCAGGCAGGGATAGATGCTGCACTGAAACATCCTGACTCTTCTTCAGCTTCATAGAGACCAGCACTTACTTCCTCATCCTGGGTAAACACCACTCTTTAGGTCCAGTACCGATGCCACTTCCTCTTCCCTGGTCCTGCAATGCTGATGACATCAAGATCTACGTAAAGCAACATAGGCCTTGGTTGTACAATTCTTCCTCCCCCTTTCCAGTGGTCTTGTTGCCTGCTGTTGCTTTAGTACACATCCTCCGGCTCACTCATGTTAAAGATCTCACAGCCTCCCACCCTCCCAGAGACATGGTCCTTGATTTGTTCCTCTGACTCCTGGGCCTCCAGTTCTTTGAACCTTCCATTTAACCCAGATTGTCTCTCTTTCCTCGGCTTTCCATCCTGTTCTGAGTTGCTAGGGACCCTCAATATGTATGGGTTTGGGGAGGCATTTTTTTTTCCCAATCTGAAGATCCCCTTTAGCATCTACAGACTATCTTCTTCCTTCAAGAAGAGTGAAACAATCTATTATATGCTAGCTTTCAATTTTCTATGTCCAGGCACCATTTTCTTTTCTTTTTTTTTTTAAATGTGCTACTTTTTTTTTCATTTTATTTTATTTTATTATTATGAACAAAGAAGTCACACTTTCTATCCTTGTATATCCTTATTCAAGGTCCCTTCCCCCTCCCACAACATCAGGTCATTCTCTCTTCTCCACAACTCCCCATCCCCTCCCTGGGCAGGCGGCAGGCAGTCCCAAGGTCCCACTGCCCCAATATTGCTTAGTTCAGCCTCCATTCCTGGCAGATCCAGTTTTCTCCCCACAACTTCAAGACTGAGTCAGGTGTTCCTCTAGGGGGAGTGGGATTCAAGGAGTCAGTCCAAGGTGTTTCTGATCCTAAGCTGTTCAGTGGTTGTGGTTTGCAGCTTGAACATGCTTTGCTTTTTTCTTGTTTGTTTAGAGTCCACTAATGAGTGAGTACATCCCCTGCTTATCTTTCTGGGTTTGTGATACCTCACTCAGGAGGATATTCTCCAAATCCATCCATTTGCCTGTAAATTTTAGGATATCATTTTTTCTTACTGCTGAGTAGTATTTCATTGTGTGGATGTACCACAGTTTGTTAATCCATTCTTCAGTTGAGGGACATCTAGGTTGTTTCCAGGTTCTTGCTATTACAAATAATGCTGCTATGAACATAGTTGAGCTAATGCCTTTGGAGTGTGACTGTGCATCTTTAGGGTATATACCCAGAATTGGTATTGCTGGGTCCTTGGGGAGATTGATTCTCAATTTTCTGAGAAACCACCATACTGCATTCTAAAGTGGCTGAACAAGCTTACACTCTCACCAACAATGGAGGAGTGTTCCCCTTGCTCTGCACCCTCTCCAGCATAGGCTGTCATATGTGTCTTTTATCTTAGCCAATCTGACAGGTATAAGGTGGTATCTCAAAGTTGTTTTGATTTGCATTTCTCTGATGGCTAAAGATGATGAGCACGTTTCCAAGCACCTTTCAGCCATTTGTAATTCCTCTGCTGAGAATTCCCTTTTTAGATCTGAACCCCATTTTTTGACCGGGTTATTCAAAGTTTGGGGCTCTAGATTCTTGAGTTCTTTATATAGCTTAGAGATCAGTCCTCTATCACTTGTAGGGTTGGTGAAAATCTTTTCCCCTTCTGTAGGCTGTCATTTTGTCCTATTGACAGTGTCCTTGGCTTTACAGAAGCTTCTTAGCATCAGGAAATCCCACTTATTGATTGTTGATTTTAGTGTCTGCAGGCCTCATTTTCTTTATCCAAGCTGTCATGTATTTAATTTTCCATCCCAGTCTTGCCTTAGGTACTTGCTTGTTGTGATAAAAGACCTGGACAGAAGCAACTCAAGAGAGAAGAACTTTGTTTTGCTTACATTTCCAGAGGAATACAGTCCATTGTGAGGGGGAAGGCATTCCAGCAGGAACAGAATACTCCTTAGTCACCTTCACCTACACTCTGGAAGCAGAGAGTGATCAGGAAGTAGTGTTGGGTTATAGAACCTCAAGTTCTACCCCACTTCTTCCGGTGAGGCTCTATCTCTTAAACGTTTCACAGTCTCCCTTGTTACGACCCATTTGCAGATCAAATGTTCAGACATTGGAGCCTGTGGAGGGCAGTGTGCTTTTAAACTGTAAGTCTTAGCAGATTTGCTCTCTCAATTTGGAAATTTCTTGTTCAAAATTTAAAGAAAGAAACAAACGAGAAAAAGGAGAGAGGATGGAAAGAATGAAGAAATAAAGAGACATTCTTTTAACTTTTATTTATTTTAATTTTTAAAAAAATCTTACCTATCCCCTTCCCTCTACTCCTCCCACTCATCTCCTAGTGGATGAGGGCTCCTTGGGGAGTCAACAAAGTCTGACATATCAAGTTGCAGCAGGACCAAACCCCTCCTCCTTGTATCAGGGCCCAACAATGTATCACTCTATAGGGAATGGGCTCCAAAAAGCCAGTTCATTCCCTAGGGATAAATCCTGGTCCCACTGCCAGAGGCTCCACAAACTGCCCAAGCCACTCAACTCAATGTCATTCACATTCAGAGGGTCTAGTTCAGTCCCATGCGGGTTCCCCAGCTGTCAGTCCAGAGTCAGTGAGCTCCTAGTAGCTCAGCTGTCTCTGTGGATTTCCCCATCATGACATTCTTAATAGCATTTTCGTTATAGCTACCACCTAAGTTCATTGTAAACAGAGCTTGCTTGTCATAGACATACATTCCCAGAATACCAGTGTTGCTGGGCACTGTGTAGAGAGTCGGGAATCAGAGCTGGGTATGTAGCTCCTTGTCCAGTAGTGTGCATCAATAGAGAGAAGCATTGTGGTTGGAATCCATTAAGAAGATACCAGAGTCAACGCTTACCATGGGAACAGCTCAACTGAAGGGCATTTGAGTGGTACCAGGGAGCCAAGGCAATGCAGAGAATATTAATGTGCAAAGCTGATGAGCTAGCCTGACAGTGGCAGACAGACAAGGCTTTGTAGGCCAAGCAAACACTCAACAATCGATGTTACTCCCTGGAGAACAGGACTGAGGATCCACTTACAAATGCTTCCTGTAGACAGAGAACAGGATAGGGCTCCAGAGCTCCTTCCTGATACAAACTTCTCACTGGCTCTGTTGAGCTGTCTCGTTGGTTTTGTGGACACAGAGTGTGGGAAGCAATGTATTTGGGTGTGTGTATGTGGAGAACATTGAGCTGTCTTCCAGGGCACTGACCACCATGGCAGACATCTCATTTAGCTGATAGTTGCGGGCTGACACATTACTGAAGGACATAGTGTCACATTGCAGGAAACTGGCCAGCTGGGCTGAGCCAAGCAGTATCTGCTAGGCAGGGAAGCTGGAGCTTCTTGCTTGTATTTCAGGTGTGATGCCTGTTTTAAATGGAGGCACACAGAGACAGCTTATGGACACACTCTTTTTTTTTTTTTTTTTTTTTTGAGAATGGAGCTTTGAGTAAATTTAAAAAGACACCTTTTCCTGAGCTTAGACTGAAACAGTAGTTCTGTCTCGTTTTTAGCTCCCTTACTCTGTGCCTGAGTCTCCTAAGAGAACAGCCTTGAGTCACTGTGTCATCCTGTTCCCCCAGGGCTTTATTTCCAGTGGAGGAGCCCCTAGTACTATCCCTGTACCCCGATTCTTCCCTCTCTTTGTCCCTGCTGAAGTGTTCATCTTCTGCTGGGCTCTGAGACCTTACAGGCAGGATCAATTTGATTATTTTTCCAGACCCACAACAAAGCCAAGGATTTACTTAATTGAGTATATTGTTTTATTTGCTTTCTTAGGGCAGGAATAATGACTAACATTTTTTTTCCTGCTGTTTGAGAGAATTTTATAAAATTCTGTTGATTACTATCTCACAAGATGGGGGGATGGAAGAAAGGTAAAATACTTTTAAGCCTGCTTATGAAAAATTTTATGCACTTTTATTAGGATTATCTCCCTCTGGAAGAAAATAATATTGCTTATGCTTAGCGTTATTACCTAAGTCTTTTTGGTTTACAATATACAATAAATTGGAGATAATTTTATGGTGGCTCTTAAGACCCAAACAGGGGGATGTTTTCTATTATAGTTGAACTAAGAGCAAACTGTTTCAGATGTTTCTTACTGCTTGAGCCTTGACAGAAAACAGTTACGTGGGCAATATTTGAAGTAACACCAATGAGTTGGAGGCACCACATGTGAATGTTGGTGGCATAAGTGGATCCCTTATGACTTCACTTGGGAAATTACCTTCTGTGTGTGTGTGTGTGTGTGTGTGTGTGTGTGTGTGTGTCTGTCTGTCTGTCTGTCTGTCTGTTTATGGGGGGATGTGATGTCCAGAAGCCATGGAGTCTCACTGCTGGGAGTCACCACTATGTTGTCATGAGATTCTATAGCTGTTCTCTAATCCATATTTCAGGCTAGGGCAAAACAATGGGCAACTGGCATGTTTTGTATCTCTCTTCTTTATGTATGTATATGGCTTCTAGTGGTTTCTTTAGACTCCTAAAATTGTTTCTTATTTAAGTGTTTAATGTTGCTTGGAAATGAAGGTAGAGTTGTTCTTAACTCCTCACATAGCAGCAAAGCCAGCTTTATCTGCAAATTAGAGGGCACACCAGTACTGCCTTTTGTCTTTGTTCCCTGAGGACCAGAAGTATGTAAGCTCCTTATGGAAGAAAAGCTCATTTCGGTACGATGCTGTGATTAACAGTAATAGTGGTGATAATATAACTTGAGGCAACTAGAAACAGTAGCGCCTGTTAAGCTTTTGATTTATGAGGTACTTAAAGTCCTGTTTAGGTCTTTTGAAATTTGACAGATAACTCTGCAACATTGATGGGCTGTGTCATAGATCCTAGTCTGACGAACAGTCCAAGGAATCTCAAACCAGAGCCTGGGAATGTCTGTAAAGGCTGCTTCTCACCAGTCAGAAAGGTTTCTGGAAACACTACTGTCAAATTTTGTTGAGATAAATCACTGTGTTGCTGGCATAGTGTTCTGTAGTGGCTATATCCTGTCTATCGGTAAGAATGGGGCAACCATTTTTAAGATTAAGTCAGACTGACTGAGTCTGTAAAGTACATGGTGTGTCTATGTGCAGTGGGTTGTGATATGTGCATTTATTTATTTTGATGTAGTTATTTTGAAGTGGAGTGGAAATGTGCTTTGGAACCCCTGGCATATGTTAGAATGCCTGTGCCGTGTAAGGAAGTATTGACTGAAAGTTGTCACACTAGTCTGGACTGTTTAGTTTTGCTTAGTCAAGACTTCTGGAAAACAACAGCCATGAAGGAGACATAATCATTTATAATAATTGCATAAATAAGTGCTTTATTGGTTTTTTTAAAAAGATTCATTTATTTATTATGTATACAGTATACAGAAGAGGGCACCAGATGTCATCATAGATTGTTATAAGCTATCATGTGGTTGCTGGGAATTGAACTCAGGACCTCTGGAAGAACAGTCAGTGCTCTTAACCTCTGAGCCATCTCTCCAGCTCTTTTTTTTTGTTGTTGTTTTGCTTTACTGTTTATGAACACTATTTCATTTGATTTTATTTTTGCAGTTATATTATTAAATGGTTAAATTATCTCTGCTTTATATTTTGGAAATAAAGTATTAATCCACTCAGAAGAGGAGCAACTTTTTAAAAGTTTTTTTGTCTTAGGCTCTTTCATTCCAGGCATCTATAAAAACTTGCTCAGCCCCATGGACTTCATTCCCTAACGTATGGAATCCAGGACTCAGGTACCTGTCTGAATGACCTCAGCCCCGTTGAAACAGCTTAAGAAAGCTTGATTATGACAACCAGCTCATGTTGCTTAGTCACTCTCTTCCTGACAGGAGTGTGACCTGTGGAAATTTCCCAGGACTGATTTTTCTCATACTTGCTTCCATCTTCTGTAAGGTTACCCATAATATTTTTTTTTTTGTATTTTTAGTAATCCCCCGCTGTGACTTCTGAGGGGCAGGGAGACAAAAGGAGGGAGAGTGCTGATAGATTTTTTTTTTTTTTTGTAAAGTAGATGCTAATATTTCAAGCTTGAGACTAACTGCTTGGTTGATAAGCACAAAGATATGTATCTCTTTCCCAAGTGGTTCTTTGCATTTTAAAAAAGTTCAAGTATCTATAGTGTGAAGGTTATTAATTATATCAATATGAAGAGTTCAGCCTATTTACTGTCTCAGTGGTCATAGAATGTAGTCAAAACATAGAGTCCTTGCAGATGGGAGGTGACACCAATAACATTGGAGATCCAGTGAAGGGGAAATCAATTTGTGAATTAGGTTACTCAGTATTTCTCTTAGTATAACAAATACCTATGATAATCAGCTTATACACAGCAAGGTTTTCTCCTGGGTCAAAGCTTCAATGTTTCAGTCTGTGATAGGTTGGCTCTGTAGCTTTAGGCCTGTATGGTGTGATATATTTAATAAAATAAAATCAGTTAGGAATATCAGAGAATAGATTCACCTAAGCCAGGAGGGTCAGAGAGTGGTAACTCATTCCTTTAATCCCAGCATGGGAAAGACCTATGAGTAGTGACCTATGTCTTTAGTTCCAATACTCCAGAGACAGAGATCTTTCTGTGTTTCTTTGAGTTCAAGGCCTAACTACCAAGTAGTAGTAGCTCACACCTTAAATCTAACTCTAGGATATGATGCAGAGTTGAACTCAGAAGTGAAACAACTGGGTGAAGAAGATATTTAAGGAGGCATAGGCAGACTTTGTGGTATTTTGTAGAAGTGAAGAGCGAGGCTGAGGAATCTGGAAGATAGCTTTTACCCTGAGAGACATGTGCTATTGCATCACAGTGAGATAGCCAGGCAGAGGAAAATCCTTATTTCACAGCTGTCAAGCAAATGAGAGGAAGAACAGGCTAGGTACTAAAAGCCACTTCAAGGCTCTATCCCCAGCTGTAAGTCCTGCCTCTTCAGTCACCTCCCAGTACGGCTTACTGAGGACAAGCCCTTGATGATTACATAGACTTTTGAAAGATGGTCCAGATCCAAGATATTATGTAAATATTCCAGTGAAAATGGCTTCCTTCCTCTATGGCCTTTTTGAAACTTTTTCCATAACATGTGATGATGACCTATTAAATGTTATCCTGACTCAGAACAATCTCTACTCACAATAAACATACTGATTAAGTCATTTCAAGGAAGGAACCTGATTTGAGATAAGATCCTGACATTTTCCCCTGGGTAGAAGTCCTAAGGAAGCTGCACTGGTGACTTTGCAATGAATGTGTGACTTTTCATGGAGACCAAAAGGGTTATTTTTCCAGTCAATGCCCTCTCAAGAACTGTTAAAAATGTGCCCTTCTGGCAATACCAACCAAGTGAATGTGAACATCCCTTCAATCTGTGCATAGTTTTAATAGTAATTGTCCAGGGACTGGAGAGATAGCTCAGATGTTAAGAGCACTGGCTGCTCTTCCAAAGGTTTGAGTTCAATTCCCAGTAACCACATAGTGGCTCACATTTATCTATCATGAGATATGGTGTCCTCTTCTGGCCTGCAGGCAGAACACTATATAATCTTAAACAACAACAAAAAAAAGTGTAGCCCTTCTATACACTAAAGATTAAAGAGCAGAAAAAGAAATAAGGGAAACATCACCCTTTACAATAGCTGCAAATAGGATTAAATATTTTGGAGTAACTATAACCAAAGAAGTAACAGATCTATTTGACAAAAACTTTAAATCACTGAAGAAAGAAATTGAAGAGGATATCAGAAAATGTAAAGATCTCCCATGTTCCTGGATAGGTAGGATCAACATATTCAAAATGTCTAAGCAATGCACGTCCCATCAAAATCCCAACACATTTTTTTACAGACCTTGAAAGATCAATACCCAATTTTATTTGGAATAACAGGAAAGCCAGGATTGCCAAAACAATTTTGCTCAACAAAAGAACCTCAGGAGGCATCACCATCCCTGACTTCAAGTTATATTGTAGAGCTACAGTAATAAAAACAGCCTGGTACTGGCGTAAAAACAGCCTGGTACTGGCGTAAAAACAGACTGTGAATCAATAGAATTGAATTGAAGATCCAACATTAACCCAAAAACCTATGAACACTTGATCTTTGACAGAGATGCCCAAAATATTCAATGGAAAAAAGATAGTATCTTTAAAATGGTGTTGGCATAGATGGATGGCAGTGTTTAGAAAAATGTAAATATATCCAAACCTATCACTCTGAACAAAACTTAAATCCAAGTGGATCAAAGACTTAAACATAAACCCAGCCACACTGAACTTGATAGAAAAGAAAGTGGGAAATACCCTCCAATGCGTTGGCACAGGTGACCACTTCCTAAATATAACACCAGTAGCACAGACACTAAGAACAACAATCAATAAGTGGCATCTCCTGAAACTGAGAAGCTTCTGTAAAGCCAAGGACACATTCAATAAGACAAAATGACAGTGTACAGAATGGGAAAAGATTTTTACCAACCCTACAAGTGATACAGGACTGATCTCTAAAATATATAGAGAACTCAACAAACTAGAGCCCAAAACCTTGAATAACCCTATCAAAAAATGGGATTCAGATCTAAAAAGGGAATTCTCAGCAGAGGAATTACGAATGGCTGAAAGGTACTTGAAAAAGTGCTCATCATCTTTAGCTATTAGAGAAATGCAAATCAAAACAACTTTGAGATATCACCTTACACCTGTCAGAATGGCTAAGGTAAAAGACACAGATGACAGCCTATGCTGGAGAGGATGTGGAGCAAGGTGAACACTCCTCCGTTGTTGGTGGAAGTGTAAGTTTGTTCAGCCACTCTGGACTGCAGTATGGTGGTTTCTCAGGAAACTGGGAATCAATCTCTCCAAGGATCCAGCAATACCACTACTGGGCATATAATACCAAAGGTATTAGCTCAACTATATTCATAGAAGCATTATTCGTAATAGCAAGAACCTGGAAATAACCTAGATGCTCCTCAACTGAGGAATGGATTAACAAACTGTGGTACATCTACACAATGGAGTACTACTCAGCAGTAAGAAAAAATGTTATACCAAAATTTGCAGGCAAATGGATGGACCTGGAGAATATCCTCCTGAGTGAGGTATCACAAACCCAGAAAGATAAGCAGGGGATGTACTCACTCATTAGTGGACTTTAAACAAAAAGCAAAGCATGTTCAAGCTGCAAACCACAACCACTGAACAGCTTGGTATCTGAATCATGTTGGACTGGCACGTTAGATCCCATTCCTTCCAGAGGAACACCTGACCCAGTCTTGATGCTGGGGTGAGGAAAGCAGAACTGTCTGGAGTGGATACTGAACTAAGCCACCTTGGGAAATTGGGACCTCCTGCCCTTGCTGGGGAGGAGATAAAGGAGATGGGGAGAAGAGAGAGTGACTGGGAGGGGCTGGAGGGGGAAGGGAGCTTGAACAAGGGGATACATGGATAAAAAATGAGACTTTATTCATAATAATAATAAAAAAGAAGTTCCCATGAATCTAAAGAATGCCCCAGCTAAGACTTATAGCAATAGTGGATATGTGACCAGGGTGGTGACTACTCCAATTGTCATCAGAGAGCCTTTATCCAGTAACTGATGAAAACAGATGCAGAGACCAACAGCCAGACATAAGTCCAAGCTCAGGAAGATTTCCTGGGAGAAATCCAGGGAGAAAGAATTGTAGATGCCAGAGGGCTCAAGGACATTACAAGCAAACCCCAGAAACAACCAACTTGGCTCATAGGAGCTCACAGAGACTGAACTGACAACCAGGGAGCCTGCATGGGATGGACCTAGGCCCTTCGCATATATGTGAGAGTTGTGTAGCTCAGTCTATTTGTGTGACTCCTAACAATGGGAGCAGGAACTCTCCTTACGGTTTTGGTTGGCTCTTGAGAACTCCTCATACTGGACTGCTTTACCCACCCTTAATAAAATGTGAGATGTCTAGTCTTACTGCAACTTGATACTCCATGCTTATTGATATCCATGGGATTTCTTTCCCTTTTTAGACAGAAATAGAGAAGTGAATGGGGAGGGCAGTGCACAAGGGAGGTGGGGGGAAGGGAGGGGAGGAGGGGAAGGAGGGAAAGCTACAGTTGGAATATAAAATAAATTTAAAAATCAAAAAAGTTATTGTCTGGAAGAGTGGTTTTAGACAGAGGGTTATATGATATCTCAGTCACTGTTCTATTGCTGTGAAGACAAACCATGATCAAGGCAACCTGTACAAAAGAAAGCATTTAACTGAGGGCTTGCTTACTGTTCATGATTACCATAGTGGGGAGCATGGTGTCAGGTCGTTGAGCATTAGCTGATCTATGGGCAGAGACGGTGAGGTGGTACAAACCTAGGCCTGGCATGGGCTTCTGAAACCCCAAAGTCCACCCCAATAGCACACTTCCTCCAACAATGCCAGTCCTACTCCAACAGGGCCAAACCTAATCCTTCCCAAGTAGTGCCAGGCAGAGGCACTTACATATATATGTGGACTTGGGAGGGGCGTTCTATTCAAACCACCACAGATGTAAGCCTAAACGTTTATATTATCTAGACAGAAACATTTAAGATATGCACGCACAGTTTGGGATTCTAGTTCTGAATCTGTGAGAGCCTAGGGGTCTCTAATTCTGTTGAGACCTCAGTTTATTCTTCTAAAATGAGAAAAAGAAGGAAGTTTGAACAGGGGGTGTTTATGACTTTGTGCTCTATTTTCCCTTTCTCTCCCTTTTCTCCACCCCCCCTTTCTCCCTCCATCCCTTCCTCCATCCCTTCCTCCATCCATTTCTCCCTACCATTATTAATTCTATTTCCTGAGACAAATTCCACACCTCTTTACTTCTCTGTGCCAAGTCATCTGGGCAGATCATCTATCCACCTGGTACATGTTAAATAAACAGATGGTTGGTCAGGTATGTCTGTCATCAAATATTTTCAAATATAAAAATGTAGTTTCTTTAGTTTCTAAAAGGGAGTTTTTTTCAACGTAAGAAGGACTTACTCAGGAATGCTCCAGATCATGTTTTAACTAGATTTGCAGAACACTTTAATTAAATGACCTCACTAATTATGGATGTTGGACATTTCACCTGTAGGTGAACTCTGCGAGGTTGGATTGAGTTTAAATTGGTTCTTTTCATCCCTAAGGAAACATTATCTGTTCTTCAGCCAAAGGGACCTTTCCAAGCTCACCTCACCCTGCCTTGTGCTGCTCAGATGACCCCCTACATATCTCCAGTGATGTTTCAGAATGAACTAATGTTCACCTCTTGCACAGCTCTGTGCTGACATATGGCAGGATTTGTAGGCTTTTTGGTGGATAAGGTTTGTAGAGCTTTGTTCTTGGTCTTTATAACCTGCTGGTATGGTATCTCTCCCTATCTTGCAGTCACATGCACATTGCAAAATTGAAAACACCTTTTCCTGGAGCAGACACCATTATTGTTTCCTGCACCATGAGAATGTTTTCCGTCTTTGGTCTCTGACAGAGGAACATTCTATGGTATTATTCCATGGTCACAAGTCTGATAAGATTAAAGCACACTACTACAGACTGAACCTTGTGCCCCCTATATTGGGTGTTCACTGGGTCACAGGAGTATTACCTTGTGAATGGGATTAGTATCTAGCTTTCTCATCCCTGTGTTACCAAATACAACAAGAAGAAACTTTATAGAGGAAATGTTTCCCTTGGCCCACGGTTTGAGGGGATATAGTTAGTCTATCATGACAGAGAAGACATAGGGGTATGTGGCTTTATAGCAATGACAGGGTGCATCCTGGGACTCCTTACCTGCTTACTCTTCAACTGAACAGGAAATAGAAAGATTAGACAAGAATAAGTTTTATACCTCAAGGTCCTTCTCCCAGGAGTCTTGTCCACCAATGAGACTGAACTCCTTTGAGATTCTATAATCCTTGCAAACAGTTTTGCTGACTGGAAAAACTGTTCGAAGTATGAACCAGGCAGGAATATTTTACATCCAACCATAACATATCCACAAAGTGGGCACCAGAGCTCACTCTTTGTGCTTCCTATGTGTGAGGACACAGAGAGAAATCAGGAGCCAAGAATGAGCCTTCAGCAGATAATAAATATTTTTTTTGCATTTGTCTTAGAATGCCTACCTTCTAGAACCATGAGAAATAAATTTCCATTGTTTATAAGTAACCTAGTATGAAACATTTTGTTAGGTAACCAAAGACTTAGACATATCCAAGTCATTTTCAGAGTCAGGACAAGAAACAGAAAGCCACTTGAGTGATTAATGGCGAGACTGTTTATAGAGAGCTGACTGGTATTAGGGGTAGTACTAGGCGATGGTGAGCACTGAAGTATTTGCAGCAGTGTGTAACCTGAACAAAAAGACACAATTTGCTACCACAACTATATCAGGTTCAAAAGACAAATACCATGTCAGCTCCGCAGTTCAGGGTACCTGAGAGGACGTTCAGCTGTGGTGTGAACAGCAGCTCATATTACAGCTTAAAATGGAGGGAGCTGGTGAAAAACTGCTTCACCTCCCACATCATTTGATCTCTCTGAAGCCAGCAGGCAGCTAGTAGGCCATGAGGTCCAGAGGACACATGGAGCAGGGTAAGAGGTGGGCTGTGGGTTAAGGGGTGTAGACAGAGACTCACTAGCACAGGGTTTCCCCTGGTGTCTGTGAGTGACTGGTTCCAAGACTGTGGCCTGATTTCCTTTGTGTTGTGATAAAACACTCTGACCAAAAGCAACCTGGGAATGGAAGGGCTTATTGGCTTATAGTTCCAGGTCACAGTCCATCATTAAGGGCAGTTAGGGCAGGAAATCAGACAAGAACTTCAAGGCAGAAAACATGGAGGAATAATGGCTATATTATTCACTATATGGTTATATTAGTCATTTATATATACATATATATTTTATATAATTACTATAGTGGTTATATTAGTCACTAATAGCCTCATGATTAGCCAGCTTTCTTATGTAACTCAGGACCATGCTCAGATAATAGTGCCATTCACAGAATGCTGTGCTCTCCTACATCAATTAAAGAAAAATCAAGACAATTCTTTCCCTTACAAGTTCATAGACCAACCTGATAACATCTCAAATGAGACTCTTTTTTTTTCTCCCCTTAGGTAGTTATAGGCTGTGTCACGTTGACAGTTGAAGCTGACTTGGACTGACTTCAATGTAGGAGACCAAAATCCAATGGATAGTCAATCCCTTCACTCACCTAAAAACTATTATGACATAGTAGGAATGTTTAGCCTGGACCATTCTCCCAAATGCTTTAAAACATCTCTAGGATATCTATAGGACCCAAGACAGTAGAAATGTTAAGTAGGGAATTGTCTTACTTCCTTTTGTTAAAGGAACAATAACAGGAATACATATATACATGTTTAATACAGACAATGAAGATCTCTTTGTGTCCCTGATTGGCTGCGCAGATGTTTGCACAATGCATATAGTGCTTGCTTCTTTTCAAAACTTCCTCTCTCATTGTGCAAGTTCACATTCAATACTTTGTTGTAACCAAGATTTTTTTTTTTTGGTGTAGTTTTTGAAAAGTTTGCATGGTTTTCTGTAGTATTGTTTACTCCATACCCTCAAATCTTAAAGAAGACTTTCCTTTAGGAAATTGAGAAAAGAGAAGGAAATAGATATTCTCAAAGCTCTGAAGAAATGCCTGCCTGCCTACTCAGAATATTCAGTACCAGCAATCCTTTACTATGCCCCATTTTAGCTGGGGATCAGAACTCATTTTTATAAACTGCCTTGAGCTTCTTAGAGGAGTGTTTTTTCTTGGGTGCAAAGTTTTCTATATGCAGATGGAATGATGACAAGTCATTTTTGTGCTCCTAGAACATCTGCCTACTGTGGCAGCTAACCAGCTCAGACACTGGCCGCTGGCATAGAGTACTCATTATGATGACTTGTCTGGGTGAGAGGCAGGAGAAAGACACCCAGCCATGAGGTGCACACAGCTGTGCTCTGGAGATCCCCCCTCCCCCACTTTTCTTCTTTCCTTCCTCTCTTCTTCTTCATATTTCTTTTCCAGCTGCTCCCTTCCTCCCCAAAGAGTAGATAACAAAGACATTAATGCACGGATTCAAGCATCCTGAATACTTTTCAGAAATTTCTGTGATTTTAATCTGTAGCAAATTCAGTTTCAAATTGTTGATTTCCACAGACTCGTCCCATTAGAGTTCATTTTCATTGCCAGCTCGTCTTGATTTTGCTCTTGATTCCTGTTTGTTTGCTTTCTTTCACTTCCTCCTTTTCCGGTGTCCATCATTCCTTATTCAAACACTTTTTGTTTACTTCTGCCTGCTCTCTAGCCTGCTGCCTTTCAAGGCAAAAATGCATCTAAAAGTGGGTATCGAAGATCTTGTTTTTAAACACAGTGAACACATCGCATACTCAATCCCCAGCATTTCTAGACCAACAGTTCTCTTGATCTGAAGGAGCATCTAAACTGGAGACCAAATGAACAAAAACAGTATCTTTTGACCATGAAGTGGATCATGACAAACTACACTGCTCAGTAAGGCAGGCCTTAGGTTTACCAAGCCCTGACTTGTGTGAAAAGACGACTTTTCATTGCCAGATAGATGTGAACAAAGGCATCTTGATGAAAATTGTTTAGTATAAGAATAAATCAGAGGTCAGTGGGAGGAAGTCTTAAAGGATGTAAGAGGACTACACAAGAGGAAGAAAATGGATACTTTATGCCTTGTCTTTGTTTTATTCAAAGAAAGTGTTTGTCACTAAAATGTATTGTCTTTTCTATAAATTGTGGGGAGATCTTCAGCTCTGTGGGTTTGCTAAAGAAATCAATGTATTTCTTTGCCTTCCAGATTGTAGGAATTTGATGGAGAGTGTCCATGCTCACAGGAACAGTGTTAGTTCTGTGATTGATAAACTGAAACCCTCTGGTGTTTTTCAGTAGTGAAGCAGTTTTAAGTTACGATACAAAGAATATATAGTAACACACATAGTCTTGGAGCCTCTTGGAGGGAAGTAATAGATATTTTTATTCCCCAGTTATAAAATAGCCTAGCTGTTTGATCATTGGGCATTACTCTGTTTTCAAAACCCATTATATTATAAGATAGAATAGAGCCTAACTGTTATTTCTGAATAATGGCTGAGTTAGTGGTACTGGGGGTGTTACAAAGCACATTTTCTTATCCAGTCCCCAAGCTCAGAGCTGGTATTACTGAGCTACAGTAGGAAATCTAAATGAGATATGAGAACAATAAGGGCAGGGACTTGGTAGCAAAGGGCATCCAATTTGGAATTCTATATTTCACTCAATGACTGGCCTAAAACCAGTTTCCTGCTAATTCTTTGTGGTGTGGTTCTGACCAGATTTCATTGCTACTTCTTGCTCCTACCATCCTCTCCACCACCTCACATGTGTCTGTAGTTTTCATAGTAAAAGGTAAAGAGGAAAGGCAATGTTCTTATTGCTTTGGATATGTTGTGACTATTGCAGTATGCATGTTTAATAAATGCCATTTTCTCTATCTGTTTCTTCATTGTAGCCCAAGGCTTGTTTGTATATAAGCTCTTTATCTTTGACAAGCCAACATGTCCCTTCCTACCATCTCATCAGATTATACATGCAACCTGACACCATTGAACTTTGCCTTCTTTTTTTTTTCTTTCTTTCTTTTTTTTTTTTTAAAGATATATTTACTATGTATACAGCACACAGAAGAGGGCACCAGATGTCATCATAGATGGCCATGAGCCACCCTGTGGTTGCTGGGAACTGAACTCAGACCAGGTCAGCACTCCCAACCTCTGAGCCATCTCTCCAGCCCCGTCATTGAATTTTTCTTTTAAAAATATTGTAGATGCAATTGTGGGGATATAGAATCCAAGAGTTTCTGAAAGGATACTGTACTTGACACCATGTCTAAATGACTTTCCCATCACTGTGGTAAAAGACTAACAAAAGCTACTTATGTGAAAAAAGATTTATCTTGGCTTACAAGTCCAGTGGCTATAAATCATGATGGGGGAGAGTGTATCACATGACAGGAGGCAGGGAAGGCAGGATAACAAGAATAGGCTGGGTGGTCACACCGTATCCACACTCAAAGAGCAGACAGGGAAGAGGAGATGAGACTGGACTAAAGCTTGGAGGATCCCACTTCCAACACAGTGCTTCTCAACCTTCCTAATGCTATAGCTCTTTACCACAGTTCCTCCTGTGGTGACCCCAACCATAAGTGTTTTATCACTGCTATTTTCTAACTGTAATTTTGCTACTGTTGGGAATCATAATGTAAATATCTTATATGTAACCCTTGTGAAAGGGATAATCAACTGCTAAAGGGTCGAGACCCACAGGTTGAGACCCACAGTTCTAACACAACTCCAACCTTTTAAAGGTTACACAAACTCCCTGAACAAAGCCACACCAGCCCAGCCTGAGACCAAGTGTTCAAACATGAGTCTGTATCACAACACATTTCACAAAGTCAGTTTTCATTCTTTTTTTTTTTAAAATCTTGAAGTCTAGCTATTCATGGATCCCCTTCTTGGAATATCCCCATGGATTAATGCTACCTCCTGTATGATTTTCTAAGGTCCCATTTTGAATTTTAGTAAACATCACCTGACATTATAGCCATCCAACTTGCTCACTGTTTTTGTCTTTTTCTGATTACAGATAATAAGACTGCTCATTTCTGTCATTTAGCACAAATTAGGCAAGTCTCTAAAGTTCTTGGTTCTTTGTTAACTTTAACTCTGTCATTCATAAGAGGTGTGGTGGAACTATTATTATATATATGTGTATAATATATCTCATATATTATAGATCATTTTTAGAATTATGATTAATAATTAATATTATTGATGCATTTCAAAATCAGGTGGTATTTTCAAGCATCAATTCTTCTTATTTTATTACCTAGGGGTTTACAATTCTAAATTTTATTAATCTATTGACATAAGATTATTTTGTGTCTGATTTCTGTCACTATAAGAAAGCACCAGAAACAATTTGTAGTTTGACTCATGGTTTTAGAAGTTTCAGTCATAATGGTCAGGTTTTTGGTGAGGTACAGGATGGCAATGGTAGTGAATTCAAGCTGTTCATTGCATGCCCAGGAAACTAAAGGAAGAGAAAGGGCAAGAGCCAGGAATAATATTTAAAATCCCAGCCTCCTCCATAGATTCCAAGTGGTTCACAGGGCTCCTTAAACTGAATGCTGAACCACTTGTCAAGAGCCCACCCCAGGGAAGAAGTCTTTAGCAACTATTCATTTGGGGGGGATGTTCAAGATCCAAACTACAGGCATTCCCAATTCATATCTTATGTCATTTAACTTTATAATCATGAATCATTCAATAGTCAGAGTTCATTATCATTTGTCTTATTTATTTATTGAATACATATGTCTCTCAATATGTCCATGTGGTGTTTCTTTGGGCTTATATTCTGGTTTATCTATGGAATGAAGATTTCTCCAGGACCTGCATAGTTCAATAATCTTTTCAGAATCCTATCACCTTCTTGTTACATGATATTGGCAGAATATTTTTAGGAGAACACTGAGGGCTAGTCACTCATCATACCTGATAAATGTCCCATGAAAGGTCAGCATGTCAAATGTTTGAGATTTAACAACTCACTGATGTGGAGATTGGACAGAAGACAGATATTATCAAATTCTAGGATTGAGTACCTATTCTACATGATAAGTCGAGGGAGGAGATTTACAAATGTAGACACTTCCTGTCTTCTTATTACCTGGGCATGCTTCTTTTATGAGTCTTTTCAAGTCACATGCAATATATGTTCACATCATCAAGCAGCCTGTATCCATTGCTTAGGATAATGTATGGCAAGTGTTATTAGTGAGGTTATGGTTTTATGTCTATTTCATACTCCTGATAGATATTTCAGAATCCATTCCATTGTTTTATTCCCCCCTAATCAGCACAGTAATTGGTAGCATTTTAGGAACAGTGTATATATGTCTGCTACATAATTAAACAAGAGAATGGAAGATAGAAAGTGCTTTCTTAGAGTAAATGCTTCTATAGAGAAGTCAAGGAAGAGAGAGAGAGAGAGAGAGAGAGAGAGAGAGAGAGAGAGAGAGAGATATGAGGTGATTGTACATGTTCTTGTTCAGGTAGTGAGGGTGTATCAAAAGTCCTAAGTAGGTGAACCCCTTCAGGCAGGAGGTCTCTTCCCTTGGGCATCGTACAGGTCTGATCTTGATTGAGAGCATGTATTCTACAGGCTTAGTATTTTTCTTCCATGTACTGGCCCATGGTTCAATATGAAGACAGTGAGTATTAGGATCTTCATGGTTAATACATTTTAAGTTACATCACTTCAAAGAACTTTGCCACTAAAAAAGACAACACACTGGTCTTTATCTATATGGCTTATTTCCTTCCTCAGATGAACTTTTATTTTTTTGTAGCAGGGTTTCACACAGCTCAGGATGTCCTTGAACTTGTTGTATAGCTGAGGATGACTTTGAACTTTTGATTCTACCACCCGAGTGCTAGGATTACAGACATGTGCCATTATACTGTGTTTTGTGTGTTGGAGATTGAACCCAGGGTATCATGAATTTTAGGAAAGCCTGTATCAACTGAGTTACACCCTCAGCCTTTCATTATTTCCTCAAATAGTGGAGTTTGGAGAGGCAGAAATGGCTGAATCAAGCAGGGATGAGCTGGAGATTCCAGCCAAACACCTATAGGCAGTGCAAGAGGTAGAGAGTTTTTTCCAAGTAGGTCAGTTGTTTTGAGTCATTTCCAAGAAGTGTGGCTGATATTTGCTCCTTCTACGCAACTTGGCTTGTCTGAGAATCTTCTCTCAGATAGCTTTACTGGTTATTTAAGCTTGGAGAGGGAGGAGCTTAGTGAATCTGGTCAGTTTCAGAGACTTCTTAAACTGTTGAGTTGTCTACTTCCCAAGTCTTAAAGAGTTTCGCTACAGGATGGAATGATTTATCTTGGAGAAAAATCATTGTACAACTCTGGCACATCACAGTGGGTTTTTGATTATATGCAGACCCTCACCATAGTTTAGCATCCATATCTATACTCTTGCTTGTTCTATTTTAAGCATGAAGAAGGACTCTACACACATATCTTTCTGAGAAAGGGGCATGCTCAAGAAAATTAAGTGAGTCATAAAACCAGAACACAGGGCTGTTGTAGTTCAGTGCTGGAGTTCATGCCTAGCATGTGTAAAGCCCTGGGCCCCCACCCCAAACACAATGAAAACAAAACAAAGCAAAATAACTAAGACCACCTTCAACACCAACAAAAGAACAACAAAAATCTTTGGGGAAAAGTAGGTCCAAGATTCAAATTTAAACGTTCCAATCTCCAGTTCACAGCTGTTTACATTCACAATGCAACTTCTCTCAGCACTGACTAAAACTTAGTACATTAGAATTCATCTCAGAGAAAGCCTGTGCTCAGAAACACCTGCATAGACAAGTGTGCATTTTTTACTCCATGGTGTGATGATTAATGAAGCTTGGTTGTCAAGTTGACTAGATTTGAAATCATTGAAGAGTCAACCCTTCAGACACACCTGTGGAAGCTTTTCATCATTAAAATATTTGAAGCGGGAAGTTTCACAGTCAAGGTGGGTGGTGCCCTATATACTTGCCCAGATATAATAAGTCCAAGGAAAAAGTCTTTTCTATTTTCCTGTTTGCTTTTGTGTCTCTCTGGAAGTTCATCTGTTCCATTGCTGTTTCCACCAGCCATTCTTCACTGACACCAGAGCCCAGTTTCTTCAGATTGCAGGAATCCTTCAGGCCTTCTGTGTCAGATTGGGACTGCCAGCTTTACCACTGAAGCAACTTTGATTTTGATCTATTCTTCTACAACAGTAGTTCTCAACCATCCTAATGCTGCAGACTTTTAGTACAATTCCTCATGTTGTGGGGACTCCCAACCATAACATTATTTTATTTACTATTCATGGCTATAATTTTGCTACTGTTATAAATCATAATAGAAATATTTTTAGAGATAGAGGTTTGCCTAAGGGATTATGACCCACAGGTTGAGAACTAATCCTCTAAAGAATTGTGACTGATATACCTGGGTTAGAGATCTGTGAGATGGTATCAATAAGAGAAATCTTTATTTCTTGCCTAAGACGTTGGTGGGACTCTGGATTGTCCCATCCAGGTTAGACTATGTGCTACATGAGATAGGGATTTGATACTAATTTGACCAATGAAAAAATCCCAGATAAAAAGTTTTCCAGGAAGGATTTTGAAAAATAAGAGCCTTAATTTCCTTTATTCATTTTAATTTTCATTTTGTATATTTATTGTACATGGTACTGTCTCATTTAAGGACATTTTCATAATAATATATATTATACAGTTGAAAAGAGCTCTAATTTTTGTCTTAAATTTATCATTTATATAATATGCAGGTTTTTCTACTTATAGCTCTAGAATTTAAGACAGTATCCCTATACACAACTCAAGGGGTCAATGTTGGGTAAATAAGGGGAGAGTGACATTTTGGATGAGTGCATAGGGGAGAAGAGAAAGCTGGAGTGCAGAGGTGATGTGTGAGAGGGTATGCTTGCCACTCCTGCACTCCAAAAGTTATCATGCTGTGCTGGTTATTGTTGCGGTTTTTAGGCAACACCGTTGAGTAGGGTGGTTGGTTCCTTCTCTCATTTGGAAGCTTGCTTGGTGCCTTTAGCACCATGACAGCTAGTCATCTAAGAGAGTCATTAAGGTCAGTCCCAACTCTGGAGCCTCTGAGCCCTATGTCTAGAGTACATGGTATACTTAGCAATAGGGACTTACCTCCTACCTCTGAGGTAGGAAGCAACCAAGGGTAATAGCAGTAGCTTGTAATGCTTTGGGAACCTGTCTCTTGGATAACCCTGACTAACAACTCAAAACGGGACTTTGCATGCCTGGTGTTGGGCTTTTTGTTAGATGGGCTTTTTGTTAGATGCTTTTTGGCTCTTAGAAGGAGCATTGTCAGTATGTTTGGTAAAATTCCATTTAAACTATATATTTATATACTAATTTATGTGTATTATAGCTATTTTTAGATCATAGTAAAATTCTTAACTTTTTCAGACATTTTTCCTGTTATTTTGCTGTCCTTCCTCCCAGTCTTTCCCATCCCCCTTTAGATCTCTGTACCTTGCTATTCTCCTGTCTATTCCTCCCCACTCTTCAATGGTGCCCTTTTACTTTCTTGATTCTGCAGCTACTCAAGGGTGTGCATTTCCAACCTGAAGATTTGGAGATGGAAGCCTCAGAAGAGTGATACCATGTGCTGTTTGTGTTGTGTAGAAACACCCATTAAAGGCCTCACCATATCCTAATATTGCTACTCTGGCACCCAAGACTTTGTGTGATATCGTAATCAAAACTGTTACAAAAGCGAGGTGCTGCCATCAAGGGAGGATGGTGTTGTAGAAAATGGGGAGGGGAATTGTTCTGTTTCCCAAAAACCTTATATAAACTTTTTTTTTTTTAAGGGGGAATGAGCATATTAGATGTACCAAACCTTTCTAGACCATTCCAGTCAAATTATCAACTGCAGGGTACATTGATGACATTTAAATCACACAGGGTGCTAATCTGGAGCAGGCCTATGGGAGCCATGTACACCTCTTAGCAACTGCCAACTTTCAGGCGCCTGCTAAGAAGTGCTTCTGGGTCTAAAGGCATTATGATAATATGCACATTCCAGTCTCAGAAACAAAACCCAGTTATATTCTAATGTGACTGCTCAGCCAAATAGCACAAATGGAAAGCTGGCTAAAAGTGAGCAGATGAGATCCAAAGCATGACTTTGGGACTCAGTGATGGCCAACAGAACCCTAAATGCTGCATCTGCTCCAGCCTCCCAGGAAGAATGAATTTAGATCCTGCAGCTTGCTGATGAGAGCTGGTGAGACCAAGCCACCGTTTTGTTAGTTGGCCTGGGAAAGATTCTTGGTCTTGCTCTCTGTCTCTTCCTTCTCAGAGGGCAACCTATGAATCTTTGTGATTTCCAGGGCAAAGCACCACATCCGGGACATAGCAAAGAGACTGAATTATGAGCCAAAGTCAAGGACTGAATTGTGCTCTTCCATCAGCAATCGGTATGTCCTGATCACGATCTCCTTTATTTCTAGATTGAAGTAGCCACCAGCCCTCAGCCATCAGACCTGTGGTCATTGTCACTGTGACTAGTTCCCACTTAATGCTCTTGCAACGCTAAGGCTCATGTCTAAGGGCTTTCACACTGTCTCATTTAAGCCTTATGGAAGCCTTATGGAAGAACATGTCATCACTCCACTTTTATGCCTAAGAAATCCAAGATTCAGACATGGAAGCAACTCATTTCTCATTTAAAAGGGTCGGTCAAGAAAAAAATAAATTAGACAAATAATTTGAGAGGAATTCTAGCCGATAGTTATAGGATTTGTCATTATGCAAATCTGAAATCCAGGTCTGCAATTTGATGGTTTCATGACATTGGGCTAGTCACTCAGTTTAATAGTATAACCCACTCCAATTTTGTTCCACTGAACATGATAAAAAATACTTTCCAAATATGGGTGGGAGAATGTTTAGAGTGGTTGAGGTGGTTAGAATATCAGAGAGCATGGTACAGGTATTCAATGTTTAAGAATAAATTAGTTACAAAAATGCAAAGGAAATGTGGAGGGAACTTACATTATTTGGCAATTGCTTCTAAGTAGGGCCTTAAACAAACAAACAAAAAATTTGTTGTTATGTATTCTTTGTATCTTTCACATCATGCATCTGGATTCCATTCATTTCCCATTTCTTCATATCTGCTCTCTACCTTTGCAACCCCCCCAATAAGATAAAATTTAAAAGAATAAAAGGAAAAATCTTGTCATGGAAGCTGTGTGTGACACAGTGAGTCAGGCAGTAAACCCTTTTCTCCATAGATCTTTACTTATCTTGCAAGTGGTCATTGCAAAGAGTCACTGGTCTGGTTCAAGGCCTCTGGTTTTTACTATAGTATCGATGCTGGCCCTCATTGAGACTCCTCTTAGATATCCTGTTGTTGCCTGTCTGTAGGACCAGCTAAATGGAGTCTTTTATTTCTGTGTTATTCTCTAAGTGTCCTGATTTACATCTGGAATAATCTTCAGGTGGTATTTGTATGAGATCTGAATGTCATGGGAATTTGGGTCCTAGAGGTTTTTGAAGATGAGTACATCTCCCACACTCCATAGACCTGCTGTGGAAGTGGACAGCTCAAACTTGCTGCTTTCTGGGAAGACCATTCAATTCTGAATATTGAATTGAATTCTTGTTATCATATCTTTCTTCTTCATACTTGAATGCAGAAGTTTTATGGTTTTTATTTATATTATTCAGCCATGACAGGGAAGGAGATGCGCTTAGAAATGAATCTTCTGGCTCACATTTCCCATTTTGAAAAGCTGCAGGCCAGAGAGGGGGCAAGTGTTGCCTGAGCTCAGAGGTAGCTTGTTGGTCCAGGCCTAGGACAAAAGCCTAGGCCTTTTATGCACTTCAGTAAGAAATATTTCTTCTACCTCCTTTAAAAATGCTCTTTAGTGAATCCATTTAAAATAAAACAAATGAAACAAAAGACAGTCTATTCTGAAGCTTTTTGACACTACAGAATTGAACACTCTGTTGCTCATCATTACATCCAATTAGTGACAATCCAGTCAATACCTTTATCTTCATTTTACAGGTGAGAAAAACTTAGGTTTCTTTAGTTGCCTCTTCTGATGTATTAGTGTCTTATGGCTTAAGTAATGCACTTATTAATAAACAGTTTCATAGTTTAAAAGTTCATGATGCATCTAATCAGGTTCAAACTTCAGTGTAGATCCGCTGTGTTCCATTTACAGAGGTTGCTGCCGTCTTCACTTGTGGACTACCGAACTTATACACAGATAGCCATTTTTTTTCTAGCTTCCAGAGGCTGTTAAATTTCTTGGCTTGTGGCTGTTTCTTCAGATCCCTCTTCCTCTAGATCTAAGCATACTTGGAAAAGGCTCATTCCTTTCAAGGACTTCTATAATTAGATCAGGTCTACCAGCTAGCCCATGATAACCTTTCCAGCCTTAACCCTTGCTGTACATTCTGTGTTGCCATTTAGAATAACATATTCCAGGCTAGGACATGGCCATACTTGAGATTGTAACTCTTCAAAGGTACCACATTTCAACCTCTGTTTTTCACACAAAATTTCTTCTTCTTATCTTAAACTTTCCAAGTTGCAACTCACAACATAAAATAGACTAGTAGGTCAGTGCGGTATGGGCCTTTTAAGCCCTGGTTGGGTGCAAATGCTGCCATTTTACTTTTGTGTGTGTGTGTGTGTGTTTAGGGTTTCTTTCTGACTGGCAGGAATTTGTCAAGTCATAAACTTAAGCTGTGAAGGCAGGAGACATGTCTATCACACAGAACCACCTAAATGTTCATTAAGCAAATGAAGGTTGTAGAAAACAAGGCCCTAGTGGAAACTCTGAAGTCGAAATCATTTCAAAATGACATTTTTTTTTCCTGTTTCCCAAAGCTCAAATATTTAAGGTTTTATGTTACAAATTTCCCCAGAGCCCAGAATGCCTTACAAGGTGAATTGACCAAATTTTTCCCATTTCATCTAGGTTTCAATTACTCCCAGATGCCCTTTCAGACATTTCAGATAGGCTCCTGGATCATGAATTTTGAGTTTAAACAGGGCTATTAAAGCTTACAGGTTTCCAAGTATATTTGCTATATGCCTACATCCTACCAATGACTTTTGTGGTGGAATATTTCCCTAAAATTTCTTTAAATTTTCTATCCATGATGAGCAAATATAAAAACAATGCTTTTCTTATACATTTATAAACTTCAGTTTAAATAACTTTGTTGTACAGATGCTTATCTACTAGTTAAATAGTCATATCACCATAAAATAATTTGGTAGACATATTTTCCAGTCATTTAAACTTATACAACAAACTGTTTTGGTCCCTGTATTGACTAGATTTTTCTTGACAACAAAAGCCTCTCATGGAGAACTGTCTGTGTCTTGACTAGTCATATAACCCTCCTCATTTAGGATAAGGTATGTTTAAGTTAACCCTGGACACTCAAGAAAATCTTTACTCCCTTTATGTTGAGATTGTATTTTTTTTTTTAATTAAAAAAACCCAAGACATTTAAACAACTTAAATTCAAAAGCAATTCTAGAGCCCAAGACGATGATTTAGTGATTAAAATCACATACAGCTTTCCAGAAGACCCTGCTTCTCTTTCCAGCCCCCATATCAGTTGGCTTCCAGCTGCCTATCATTCTAGTTGTAGAGGATCCAGTATCCTTTTCTGACCTCTGAAGGCAACTGTATGCCAATGGTCAACATAAACTTCCACAGGCACATACAGTTACATATGAAAAGTAATCTATAAAAAAGCAATTCTAACTTGACCCACATAATTATCTGCATTTTTTTCTTAACTTAGCCAGAGCCAATTGGCTAATTTCTCTCTGGATATTAAAATTATTATTGCTTGAAGTTTTAAAGATTTCTGTTTATACAATTTAACTATCAATTTCAAAATCCAAAGTCATTTTACTGAGGTTGGATGCAATCTAAAAAAGACAGTAGGTAGGTGGTGGAGAAGTGAACAGTCTATCTGCCACTGAGGAAGCTGGCTAGATTATCATGGCCTCCTTCAATTGGCTGCTCCTCACTCCCTCAGAACACCTGAGGATGCCATGAGGCTGAACTGATTCACAATGAATAGATTTCAGAACCTGAAGAGAAGGAAGGAAACTGAGACCAAACATAGGTACTGCTTGCTCTTTAAATGCTACCTCCAGCCAGGAAAGAGGCATGGGCTTCACTGTAGAGAGGAACCATTTTGTTTAAAGGCTAAAACTTCTGTTACAAACAGGAAGTCCATTAGCACAAAGACAGGCCATTATATGTCTGTCTGACAACTCTGACCAGTAAACAGGGAAAATGATGGTTAAGTTAAACTCCTTTCAAGATTAGGAAGCACTACTCAACTGCAGATTATGCTGATTATTGTGTCTAAAGAACTCCGAATGCTAGAATTTTGTTAGGGGAATTATTCAGGTTGAATTATTTATTCGCAAGAGACACTGTTCCTTATGCTCCAATGACATTTTTAGCATATTGACATAAAACAGGTCAAGAGAGATAAATACATTGAAAGGATGGGGAAGTCTGTTTAATGCAATAGAAAAAAATAGGTATTTGAATTACTCATAGATTTTCTGCTCTAATAGTGTCTAATTAAGAGATGACTGTGGAAATGTTTGCTCAGCTTTGCTTTTAAAGAGGTTGCTTTAAACCAAGGGGAGCCTTACACACACCCCTTGTCTATCAACAGAGTGAAACTGATGGGTGTCCTGCTCAGTTTGGACTCTCATAATAAAAACAGCATATTTTTTGGTGGTTTTAACAATAAGTATGTATTTTCACAATTCCAGAAGCTGTGAAATTTAAAATCAAAGTGTTGAAGCTTCTATTCATTGTTCACTGTATTCTCTCTCTCTCTCTCTCAGAATGAATCACACAATTTTTTTCCAGTCTTCTTCTACACCTCTGATCCCATTCATGGGCCCCCTACTCTCATGACATAACTACCTGCTGTTGTGCTTTGAAAGTAAAATGTCCTCCATAGACTTATGCTCTTGATCCCCAGATGGCAACACTAGAAGGTTGTGGTACCTTTAAGAGGCAGAGGTTTATTGAAAGAAGTGGGTCAATGAGCTGTAGTTATATCTGTGTGCCTTGATGGTCAAATATGAAAATGCTTTCCTAATCAATTTATTTGGAATAGGAATCCCCTTCACCCACATTCTCAGTTTAGGTTCTTTCCTTTCCAGCAAATTTCCATCTTCACATGTTAGACATCAATGAGTAAGGGGTCCTACCCTGAGAGCACCTTTCCTATCTGCGCTATACAGAATAAATTTCTCCTTGAGACTATATAGCCCTACTAATCTGTTATGCACCCATTACTTCTTGGCTCTGATACAATGCATCCAGCTGACTCCCACTCATGTCACCACGCCCTCCTACCATCTTGAAAGGTATCCTGTCAAACTGCAAGCCAGAATAGACCATCATGCCTTTAATTTGCTTTTGGTCAGTATTTGGTAACAGCACTTAGAAAAATAGCTACTGGGGCTGGAGAGATGGCTCAGCGGTTAAGAGCAATGACTGCTCTTCCAGAGGACCGCGGTTCAATTCTCAGCACCCACATGGCATCTCACAACTGTCTGTAGTTCCAGTTCCCAGTTCCAGGCAAACACTGAGGCAAATAAATAAAAATAAATAAATAAAGTTTTTACATTTTTTTTTGAAAAAGAAAAATAGCTACTAAAGAAGCTTGTTGCTGGAAAGTGGGCTATTGTTTAATAACCACACCCCATGTGGTTCTGAAGTCTTTGAGACTGATTTAAAAGAGGAATATGGAAGTGTTTGCAACTTTGGGCTAGGCCCTCAAATGCTGTAGGCAGAGGTCAGTGGATTATTTTGGCGGGAGTTTGGAAGACTAGGAGGCTGATGGAATTTGGAAAGTGTTGGCCAGGCTCTTGAAATTTCTTAGGGGACTAGACTAGAGATCACACTGTAGATAGCAAAGAATCTACATATGGCTTATTCAAGAAAACAATGTCCCAAGAGGTTGAATGATGGTGAACTTAGAAGTCATGAAATAGTATGTGTGTGGGGGATGTTAAGGCAGGAGAACATTCAGGCTGTGGAATGGTTATTGCTCACCATGTTGATTCAGATATAACATAAAGAAGAATAAGTTGAAAAGGAAAATGTAAAACCTGAAGTTTTTTGTTTTTGAAGAAAAGAGTTTACAAAAGTTTAAACATGTGGCCTAAAGCCTGTTGAAAAAGAGGCTTTAAATGTTAAAGAGAAATTTGTTCTGTATAGGGCAGATAGGAAAGGTGCTCTGAGGGTAGGACCCTTTACTCATTGATGTGTAACATGTGAAGAAAATTTGACATTTTGTATTAGAATTATGTGATTTGTTTTCTGGATTTGCAGGATCTCACAGTTAAGAGATTGCCTTGAGTCTCAAGAGGGATTCTGAACTTTTGAAAAGTGTTGATACTGCACAAAACTGTGGGGATGTTTGAAGCTGGAATAAATGTATTTTGCATTATGAGACAGACTTGAGTCAAGGGGAGCCAGAGACAGAATATTGTAGTTTGAGTGTGAAATATCCTTCATGGTCTCATGTATTGAACATGTTGTTTTTAGCTGGTAGTACTGTTTTAGAAATCTGTAGAATTTTTCAGAAGTGGATTCTTGGGCTATTGGGGATGAGACTTAAAGTTTTTAATACTCTTATCCAATATTCTTCTTACTTTACAAATTCTTCACTGCTGGTCCCTTTCACCATGATGGAATGTATCCCATTGAACTATAATGTAGAACAAATCTATGCTCCTTTAACTTGCTTCTCATTGAGTATTTGATCATAACAAAGGAAATAATAACTAATATTCCTATTGGCCTAGTTAGCACTATTTGTCCATTTTACACAGATAAAAGTCACCTGAGAAGAGAGTCTTAAATTAAGGGAATTGTCCAGGTCAGAGTGGCCTACAGGCATGTCTTTTGGGAAATTGTCTTGATAGTTAATTAATGTGGGAGGGCCTAGCCCACTGTGGGTGGCACCATTCCCTGGGCAGGTGGTTCTGGGATGCTTAAGGATGCTAGTTAAACATGAGCCTGAGTGAGCCAGCAAACAAAGTTCCTCTATTGTTTCTGCTTGAATTCATGCTCTGGCATCACTCAGTGGTAGGGACCATGACCTGGAAGTAAAATCCAAACAAACTCTTTTCTTTCCTAAGTTGCTTTTGGACAGAGTGTTTTTATCACAATAGAAAAAAAAAAAAAAACTAGACCGCAAAACAAAAGCTTTCTTTCAAAATTCCATCACTTTGGGGTTAAAAGTTTCAACAGATTTCTTTTTTGGAGGGAAATGTGACATGTACTCAGTACATAGCAGTGCACATCCATTGACCTTGGTGAGTTGATTTAAGATTAGAGGTCTTACAGAATGTCTGCAGTTTAACTCTGGTGAACCTACACTCAGTTGCTGACTTGGACGTTTTCTTTTCTTTTTTTTAGATTTATTTATTTTTACCTTACATGTGCTGAGTGTTTTACCTGAATGATGATGAACATACCATGTGCATACCTGATGACTATGCAGCTCAAAAGAGAACATAGGATCCTGTAGACCTAGAGTTACAAATAGTTGTGAACCTCCCTGTGAATTCTGGGTCCTCTGCAAGACCAACCATACACTTAACTGCTGATCCATCTCACATGTCCCTGACTTTCTCTTCTTGAGGGAAAAGATGAACTTGCCTCTAATACTGTTTGGAATAGCTCATTTTATTCTTGCTTGGGAGCTTAGAAGATAATATAAGAGATACTCCTGCCTCTCTCTAAGCTCGGGTTGAGCCCCCATCATTTATCTGCTACAGTTGCCTAGCTGGTACCCCTCTTCATTCATGCTTAAACTTAGAATCCAAAGCACTGGTTTTAGAAAAAGTATCACAATGCTACTAGCCTGCTCAAAACCATCTAAATCTTTGTCTGTTCAAATCCGCAAATGTTGACTGGCCGTGGCTTCTAAGTCATATGTAGTTTGACCTCTGGATACTCCTCCAACATCATCTCTTGCTATCTGCAACCACCCCATAATCTAAAACATAATGAGTGGTGTTTTGTATTGGCTGTTCTCACAGCTCTATGGCTTATCCCATCACGGCATTTAGGTCTGTTCAAATGTTCCCACCACAAAAAAAAAAAAAAAAAAAAAAAATCTCCATTAAGGGTAGGGTTCTTCCTCCTCCTTATAATCCTTCTTCAAATTCATATGTTGAAGCTGCAACTTCAGAAGATCAGAATAAGATTATATTTGGAAGTAAAGTATTTAATTCTTGGTGTTCAACTTTCTGAACTGTGAAAACATAAGTTTCTGTTGTTCAAGACACTGGTAGGTTGTATTTGGTTGGGAAATCCAATAGCCGACCAATAGAACACCCCAACTATTCAGCCTATTGTATATTTTTACTTCTTTAACCTAGATTATTTTCCTTCAAAGTCTTTACTGTGTAACATTATATCATATACTTAATATTTTCTTTTGCATTTGTTTCCCATCTCCTTTATTTATTTTTCGATGCAATGGTGATAGAGACTTTGCCATGTCTGCTATTAAGCCCTGGGCAGTATCCAGTACATTGCAAGTATTCGACAAACACTCATTAATACATGAGTAGGATTTCTCACTTTCCTGGTGTCCTTCCATCTCCTGCTGTTCATCTCTGCAAATTTTTCTTTGAGTGCTGTACACTTTCCTGATTTTCCTGACACTTTCTTCCTCAGATAGCACGGGTACAGACTCATCCTCATGGCCACTCACCACTTATTATTTCTTGACTGTTCCATGACGATTTTGTCCTAATTATTATTATTTTTTTCTCCAGCAAAGAAAAGCTGGCCTGAAATGTAGTTTTATATGTGGTCTTAAGTACTAGGCACTTATACCTAAAGACTTTCTCTGGCACTTGAATTGCTCAGTCTGTCTGATCTTTATCCTGCTGAGTGAGGCTGAGACAGAGGTTCTCAGACAAATGCAGCTGACATTTCTTCAGTCCAGGAGTCATGAGGTACAAAAGAAAGCACTGATCAATATTTTCGCCTGCTCCTATCGAAAACTTGCAATTTTGATGCTTTGAAGACTGCATTCAGTCTAATAGCTGAGTGGGAATGCCACTTTCAGAACGGGTCCATCTGTGAGCCTTGCCATCAGTTTAAGATGATATGGATGACTGGGTTAATTTTTATAATGGAACCTTGGGTAAATGCCAAGAGTTGCTGTCAAGTCTCTAGACTGGGTTTTAAAGTCCTCTTCAAACTGTAAGACTCATCTATATGACATTTCTGTTTCCCTACCCAGAGAATGTTTCCTGTTCCCTGGGCACACCCTTGGCTATGCCACCATCAGATCTCTGAATAGTTTCCCCTTAGCTATGTGATAAGCAGCCCTGTGAAGTCAGATATTTCCTTCCCTGTCATTCCAAATTGCTCTCATCCATCAACCATGTGATGTTTCCCATCGTCCAAGACCATTCTCAGTAGCAAAAAGGAGCTAATGAGAAATAAATAGTCGTGATGTCACAATGCTATGACATAGATATAACAACTATTTTCAGTTTATAGACAAAGAAATAAATTGGTGATACCATGTCTGATTCCTCAAGAAACTTCTCCAAGTCTCTCTTTTATTGGACACTTGCTTCTTTTGTGGTCATTAACGGTGTATATATCTTCCTGTATGTCTCTTAGCTCATATGGTCTTTTAGCTCTAAAGATAGGTGTCTGACTCATGTTTTTGGCTTATGATTTACTTAATATCAAGGATCATACCTTAATGATTCTTTCACCATTAATTAGTTTTTAATAAACATAATTGCTTATGAACTGTCTGGTGCATTGTTTTAAATTTATTTCTTAGGCTCCAGAGTCCTAGGTTTCCTAGTGGATTCGTACCTTGGTGTACAGAAAAACACTGGTCTAATTGTAACTAAACTTATTGCATGTGGTTTTTGCAGTATGGTGTGGGTGTTGGTATACATTATTTTGGCATAAAAGTTCTTCTTCCACAAGCAGTTGGGCTGTCATTGTTCTTCTTTTATGATGGGGAGGCTTGGCATGATCTTTAAGAATGCAGTAGACATGAAATCCACTTGGGAAAATGAGACCCCTGTCATATGCTGGATTTGGGATGGTGGTATAAATACTCTCGCTATCTTCTATTTATTTATTTTTTTTTGTCTTCCAATCAAAATAAATAGAGGACATTCTGAGTTCTGTCCACATTTCCAGACTAGTCTTTCTCTTTAAAGCAGTTTTCCTTGCCCTTGGTTTCTTAACTTTTCCAACATCAATTTGTGTGCAGATGATCATGTGACATTTAACTTCTTGTAGGCATGTGCATTCCATCTTTTCTATACTGCTGTAAAGTCCCAGAGATTCAGCCTTATTTTTCATTTGGATATCACATTTGAGTGTACAACTACACAAATGGAGGGATCCACATCTTCTTTACGTACTTAAAGGCACTGGAATAAGTGCAATGGGGTTGTATGATTGAACACATAATGAGAAAAGCCAGACTAAACTACACATAAATGGATGATAAAAGAGAATTTCAGAGCAGTAATTTGTTAAGTCCAATATAGTATCTCACAGCTACTCCAGACACTCTTCATCTATTATAGACTGAGGTTTTAGAATGTTAATAAATGGCTCAAGTGGCCAAACTAATGAGTTGTAGGGGCAAAGTTTGAAACAAGGTTTTAAAAAATCTCAATTTTTTATATACTACACATAATTATTAAAAATTATAGAACTAACTGTAAGGATTCCTGACAAATGGTAGTTACCCAGTAAGCATGCTAACCTGCCCAAACTGACATGGTGCCAGCAGAGCATGGCACATGCAAAGGGCATGTCCCTCTCATTCATATGCATGACCAGGTGGAGCCCTGTAACCCCCACAGCTACCTAGGCACTCCCCTTTCATCCATATTCATATTTTAGGCATGGCTATGTAAACTTGTGTCCACCTGTTCTCTCTTAAGGGAATGCCATTCTCTTCATCTCTTCTTCTTGCGCCTGCTTGGTAACCTGCCCTAATACACTCTAGTGTGGGTTATTGGTAGTGTAGTTTGTACCCTTATGTGTTAACACCACCAACAACTAGCCGTAAGATCAGTTACAGGGAGTTGAGCACTTGGAGAATTCCATCTTGGCTTTTTAACAGTTCTGTCTGCAGAGTTTATTTCAACTAAGTTCCAATTTCTTCACTTCTCAACTTTGTCAATGTGCAAATCCATTTACAACTGATTATGTTAATTTTTATCTTCACGCTGGTCCTGGATAACACATTTGCAGTTGCCGAAGGAGCTTCCCTCCAAGCATCTTAATGATGTATTAATTTCTGCTTGTCCACTCTTGGTCCTATATTTCAGGCCTTCTATCCTCAAGAACAATAACTATGCCTATTAGCATCATTGCACAGAAGATATCAACATGTTTCATCCTCACAGAAATGTGGAATCTCCATTATACTCTGGTAACAGTGACCCAGGCTTTGGTTTTTGTAAGCTACTCTGAGTCAATGGTGGTATCTTGCTTCTTGGGTGTGCTGAATTTAAAAGCAGATATTATCATTATTGAGATACCACTTTCCATGGAAGCCTGGGTTTCTGCAACTGTGCTCCATGACAAAGAAATTAAAAATTCCCAAAGCCTGTGAACATAATTTGATATTTTGTTTTGTTTGAGAACACCTTTGCATTATTATGTGAAATAAGAAAACCCATTGTATGGCCAAGTTTGAAACCCTACTTTATTACCAGCAGCCTCTGGGGAGTTATAAAGTTGCTTTCATGTTCCTGGCCTTTTGTGTCACCTTTGCTTAATTCTTTCATCTGTAAAATGAAACCAGAGCCTTTATGATGTGGAAACAAAAGATGTGATGCATAGAAATATAAAAGCATGGGAGTTTGAAAACTTTTCCTTTCCATAGCAAGGGAAAAAACCTCTCAAACACCAGCTTTGAAAGCATTCCTGAGATGTTCTGAGAGCATGGATAGTACCATGGATACCTGGAGATGGTAATATGTTAACAGAGGGAAGCCTGTTTCTGCAGACATTACTCAACAAAGGGGAAGAGAAATAGAGAAGAGAACTTGGGCTTCCCAGTGAAATAGCCCAGTTAGTGGTATTTCACCCTTGTGGAGTTAAATCCATTAAAGGAAGAAGCTAGGTAGTCCCATTTGTCTGGACTTTTCTTATTCTGCTAAGTCACTGTAAGAGCTTATTGGGTTTAACAATGAGTCAGAAACTCCTACAGAAAAAAATCAGAGATACGCTAATAATTCTTGCATAATTTGAAAGAGAAGCCCTTCTGAAATGGCCAGGGGCTCTGTGTGAACACAGGAAGGCTGGTTCTGTAATATTAAACACTTTATCAGCTGGTCAGTGGACCAAAATGACTCTTTGCTTTCCTGAATCCTAATCATGGGGGTTGGTTCCTGTGTAGCTTGGGTAGAAGACAGTATTACTCATTTTGGTTTTGCAACTAGTAACCTGAGATTTCCCCAATCTGGACAGGTATTTTCCTGCTTATACAGCAAGGATATTGAAGTAGGAAATCACCAAAGTCCCTTCCATTACTGAAGTCCTGTGATCCTTCCAACAACAGTCCTCATTGTGACCACATGTAGTGTTCTTCAGCGTTTTCTAAAAGGAAGTTCATTGAAGAATAGCCAGGTTAATGTCTGGGCAGACTGACAAGATTCTACTATTCACTTTTTCTTTTTCTTGTGTGTTCACTGACCAGTCCTCATCTTGTTTTGATATATCCCTTTTGAGCTGATCTTAACTATAAAATATAACTTTCTCCATCCTCTCCTTTCCCTTCTTCTCACTATAAACACTTTTTCTTCTACTCATGAGGTAAGCAGAGCCATTATAAAGAACACTTTTAACTTCTTTCCATTAGAAACCCACCCAGATGCGCTATATCCCTGTGTTCTCACTATAGAAGTTGCATGTACTCCCCAGGGTCGTCACCCCTGCTGCTCTGCAGCTCAAACCTTTACATTTTTTTTTTTTTTTTTTTTTGGAAAGCATCCCCCAGGTCATCTTCTGTATACTTCCTCTTTCTTCTTAGGTGAACCATTCCCATCAGCATTTCCACATGCTCAAGCTTTCCCCATTTTAACACAATACAGTAGTCCTTGGAAACATCTTTCTTAGGAGTCTACTTTGCCAGCCCTGCTGTTCATCAAAACAAATGGTCCAGGCATATACTTCATTGATCCAGCCATGTTCACAATTCTGTTTCCTCGTCCCAGATGCTTTCTCTGGAGAATGAACTCTCCAGAATGAATCTGGAGATTGCCCCCATCTCCTGACTTTTAACTCAGTCTGCAACTCACACAGTCTCCTTTTCACTTCTACCATTGACTGGAACCTCATTTGCTGATTCAATGTGGCCATTCGTGGGATCTTAGTTAGGGTTTCTATTGCTTTGATGAAACACCATGACCAAAAAGCAAATTGGGGAGGAAAGGGCATATTTGGTTTATACTTACTCATTAAAGCTCATTTTGAAAAGTCAAGACAGGAACTCAGACAGTGTAGGAATTCAAAGGCAGGAGCTGATGCAGAGGCCATGGAGGGGTGCTTCTTACTAGCTTGCTCTTCACGATTTGCTCAGCTTACTTTGTTATAGAACCCAAGACCACAAGCCCAGGGATTGTACTATTCACAATGGAATGGGCCCTCTCCTATCACTTATTAAGAAAATGCCCTACAAGGTTGTCCACAGTCCAGTCATATAGAAGCATTTTCTCAAGTAAGTTCTCCTCTTGGGTGACTCTAGCTTGTGTCAAGTTGATATAATCTAGTCAGCACACATGATACTAATGAGGTATCTGCCACTGGACAGTTACTATCACTAACACTGTATCCATACAGTGACTTAGATTTGTATGTACAATCTGCCATTGTTCCTATTAGAATGGAAACATTGAATGATCTGGATATTATATCCCTGGGTTCCATCCAATAAACACAAGCCTCTTTTAACCTTTAACCTCTAAATAGCAAAACTGCTCAAATGCTTTCTCTTTGCGCCTCTGCCTTTTCTCATTTCTTAGTCTACTCTCAACACTTTTCATATTTTCTGACGGTCATTTTACTTCAGTGGTGTTTTTCAAAGTCATGGATGGTTCCTTCCTTGCTATGTCTAAAGGCAAACTCTAGTAGTAAGAAGTTTCTGATCCAAACTATCCCCAAGATCTGGACCAGCAGTCCCAACTAATCACACAAAGTCTAACATTAATTTCATGCTGTTTGGCCTATGGCTCAGGTTTATTGCTAGCTAGCTCTCACATCTTAACTCATTTCTATTAATCTATGTTTTGCCATGTGTCTTGTGGCTTACCTATACTTTTACATCTTGCTTCCTGGGTAGCTGGATAATGTTTCTCTGACTCCACCCTTCTTCCCCTTTATCTATGCTTGGATTTCCCACTTGACTATAAACTGGCTTGCCATAGGCTAAAACAGTTTCTTTATTATCCAATGATGATTCATAGCATACAGAAAGACATCTCACATCACTGTTTCATATTTCCTTAACTTCTCAGGATCCTACACTTTTTTTTTCTATTTCTTAGACTCCTCAGTGGCTTCCAAGCAGACGGAACAGTCTTTTCTGCAGGCTCCTGTGATTAGGATTCTTTTTCTCACCTATACAATTGTCCTCCTTTTTGTCCTTAGGCCCCAGTTGTCCTTGCCTGACTGCTTTCTCTTCTCAGCCTACATTTTATCATTCAGTCTCATAACTTTACATGATCAGGATATGTAGTAGGAAAAAAATGAGGCTGATACACCTGCATCTGACCTTCGATTTATAACCAACTGCACAAATGACTTAAATGCCTAACATGACAGCTTATACTTAATATGAAAGTGTTTTTGTTGATAAACTTCTCTCTCCCTAGGCTGGTCATCTTCATAAAACCAGTGTGCTAGCCATGAGTGTCCAGGCCATCCTTTATTGTCCTTTCCTGCTATTATTCCTTATTCGATGCATACATGTATAATTGATATCTTTTACCATTCCCACTATAGCATCTTCCAGTGTGTCAAAGTTCTCAGCTAAATGACTGTCTGTGCAATCCAGTCATCATTTAACATTTGCTCTTGTGGCCTTTCATATACTCTTCATATGCTTTTCAGTGATCTTTTTAAAATACAGTTTTTAAAAATTTCTTTCATGGTAGCACATGACTATAATCACTGCATTTAAGAAATAGATGTGCAAATGAACTCAAAGCGACAGTCGCAGTATGCACAGGGCTTGCACAGGTTCAAGTTTAATGGGGTCCAGCACTGAGAGGGGCAGATGGACCTGGTCTCCTCTTTCTAACCCAGAAACTATCTCTAACTTGCAACTGCTTTTAAAGGAAAAAATAGTTTTCTCCAACAGAGTTTCAATAGCATACAAACTTCATTTAAGGGCAGGTTTGCCCCATGCCCAGTAGTTGATAGCAACATAAAACAAACTAAATAGTATTTTTGGAGCTTTTCGCTTTTATCTTGTTTTGTTTGTTTGACTGAGAGTGCCTTGTTTGGGCATTTTTAAAAACTTACAGGTCTTTTACTTACATATTATGGTTTCTGGGCTTGTGTTTTATGGGGTTTCTGTGGGTATGTGTTTCCTGTGCTTTTCTTTAGCTCTTTTTTTGTGTTTGTTTGCTTTTTTGGGTCCTGTTCTGGTTTGTTTGCTTTTATTTTATCTTACTATTTTTTTGTTTTAGATTCCTGCCCATTTTCTTTTACTTTTTTTATTTAAGAATATTTTTATTCGTTTTACATACCAACAAAAGATCCCCCTTTTATCCCTCCTCCTGCTCTCCCTCCCCAGCCTTCCCCCACAGACCCTCCCCAATTTACTTCTCTGATAGTGTCAGGCCTCCCATGGGGAGCCAGCAAAGCCTGGTACTCAGTTGAGGTAGAACTAAGCCCCTCCCCCTGCATCAAGGTTGAGAAAGACATCCCACCATAGGGAATGGGCTCCAAAATGCCAGCTCATGCACCAAGGATAGATTCTGATCTCGCTGTAAAGGGCCCCTCAAACAGACCAAGTTATACATCTGTCTCCTGCATGCAGAGGGCCTAGTTTGGTCCCATGCAGGCTCCACAACTATTGGCATAAAGTTTGTGAGTTCCCATGAACTTTGTTCAGTTGTCTCTGTAGATTTCCCCATCATGATTGGGGGGGGTAATAGAGGGGAGGAAATGGGGGATGAGAATATGAGGGAATGATATGGTTGAGCTGGGGGAGGGACTGAGTGGGAGAGCAAGGAAAGAAATATATTTTGGTAGAGGAAGACATTTTGTTGTTAGGGAGAAACGTGGTGTTAGGAAAATTCCCAGAAATCTACAAGGATAATCCCAGCTTAGACTACTAGCAATAGCGGAGAGGGTGCTTGAAATGGCTTACCCGGGTAATCAGATTGGTAAATATCCTGTCATCAAAGACCCTTTATCTGGTAACTGATGGAAGCAGATCCATAGCTAAGCACCAAGCTGAGCTCTGAGAGTACCAGCTATGGTGCCAATGGCCTGTGGTAGAGGCTTTAGGAAGAAGGTCCTACTTGGATGGTGGTAGGTCACAGGGACTTGGGACCCTGTCACCCACCATCTCCCTCAGCTGCTACGAGGTAAATGGTATTCCTCTCACATGCTCTTGCTCTCATTCCATTCTCAGCATAGCTCCTAAAACAACAGGGCCAGTTGGCCATGGAATGAAACCTCCAAAACCATGAACCAAAATAAATCTTTGGCATTTTAAGGTGATTTTTCTCATGTATTTTGTCACAGTAGAGAATATTGACCAACAAATTCATTCTTTCTATTGTCCACAAAGCACCTGAGTTTCATCTAGACCCCTGAAAAGTGTCTTAGCGGGCCATTTTACACAGAGTTTTGACTACACCTTATTCTCTATTATTTGTCAACCCTGACTCGGGAGTATCAGGGAAGGAGGGGCTGACAGGTTAGGAGGTTGAGCCAAGTGAAGAGAGGACAAGACAATGCAGGCTGCATCTTGCAGTGACCGCTGCAGTGTCCCTCTCTCCCAGACCAGTTGCAGGCTTCTCTCTTCCCAAGTACTTATCTGGCAAAGAAGTTTTAATTAGTACAGAGAGCAAGACAATGCTTTATTACCTGAGGCAAGGATGCTGTCTGGATGAGGAGGGAGCCAGTGTGTGCCCAGAATTGCTAGATTCATCAGGGGACCGCCAAGCCTGGAGGCTGAAAGTCACCTAAGCCCAATTTCCTCGGTCTAAACAAAAGGAATTTTAGTTGCACTCTTCTAGTTAGTAGGGAATATGGTATCTTCTCAGATGTATTTTGGGTTTCATAAGTGGTCCAGTCTATGTACAGGTACATGTACCCCTGCATCACTGTTTTTCATAAACTGTTTATATGCTGCAGAGCTGTGGTGATGCATTTTGGCTAGAGTCAGTCAAGAGTTCTTAAACCTGCTGTCAAAAAACTGCTTTTGAGAGTGCAAATGGCTGAGAAATCAGCCTTTTGTGCTTTTAAGTTATTATTGTAAGTAATTTATTACAGGATGCCTAACATACAGAATCGAGAAGATGACTCAGTCCATAAAGTTTATGAGGATTTGAGTTCAGATCCACAGAATGATTGCAAAAGCTGAGCACAGCATCCCACATCTGTGACCTCAGCGTTGGACGCTGGTGGGGAATAGGAAGATTCCCAGAGTTCACTGGCCAGCCAGTTTTGCTGAACAGACAAAGTCCAGGTCCAATGCAAGATCTTGCTTAAAAAACTTAAGGTCAAGAACAAACGAAGTCAATGCCTCAAGTCATTTTCAGCTCTCCCCATGCACCTGTGAACACACAAGGAAATACACATATTACACATACACAAACATTCACAATTTATTAGAAATACATAATATACAATTTGCTATCTTTTCTATTTGAGACTAGAATTTTTAAATATTTATTCTGAGCATACATGTGTGTGCATGAGCATATGTAGAGGTCAGAGGACAACTTATGCGTATAAATCTCTCTGCAGTGATGTTGGTTCCAGAGGTCCATCTCAGGATGCTACATTGCATAGCAAGTCTTGCCTTTATCCTCTGAGCTATCTCACTGGCCCCATCCTAAGTATTTCTAAACGTGCAACTGTCTCCATTCATCTTTGGAGTTCTTTTCATCTTGTAACTCTGAATATTTGTATATTTGCAGTGCCAAGGCCAATAATTAATAACCAGAGCCGATTGTATTAGGAGAATGATGTACCACTGAGTTAAATCTTCATCCTATACAGAAACCTGTTACCATTGGGTTAACATCCACTCCCATCTTATTCCTGGACAACTACAATGCTGCTTATAAATCTTACTAGTCCATGCATATTTTACAGTGTTTGTGCAACTGTGTCTCCTTTATATCACATAGTAGTTTACCTCTTTTTTTTAAATTTTATTTTGTATTTATCCAAAAAACAGTAAAAAGAATTTAAAAATGCGGAAGAATTAACAATAACTATACAGAGGATAATAATCATAAGCATGGCTTATCAAGGGTGGAAATGAAAATAAGATTGCTACACATATATTTTCTTTGTGTTCAGCTTTCCCTCTGAATTTTTTTTTCCATCCCTGTATATCCTTATTCAAGGTCTCTTCCCCCTCCCACCACATCTGGTCATTTTTCTTCTCTGCAACTCCCCATCCCCTCCCTTGGCAGGGAGCAGACAGTCCTATGGTCCCACTGGCCCAATAATGCTTGGAT